>NDGM011116007.1:0-10529 GCA_002564305.1 Octomys mimax
CTGAGCTGGCCACACACTCACACACACACATAAATAAATGAAATTAAAATTAAAAAAAAAAAAGTTTTGATTTCCATCTGAACAAGTGTGGGTTCTACCTACTTCTATTCATTTATCAGTGATACGAGGAGCTTGGTTCTTCTAGTTCTCAAAAAACTCCGGAGGGAGGACTGTGATGAAAGCCAGAGTGAAAATGTAGAAAGCTGATGTCAGGTAGAGCCTCCTGTAGAAAGCTGATGTCAGGTAGAGCCTCCTCTCTCGGTGGAGAAAAGAACCAGCCAACAACTGCAGCACATTTATTTATACACTTGGCTGGTTGGAATCAGGGGAACTGCTTGGTGTGACAACTCACACCCAAGTTCTCACCTGGGGCTGAAACAGCGTATTCATGTGGCTTGCCTCGGCGCTCTGAGTTCTCTGGCTGGCCTGGCTTGAGCCCTGATCCTGTGGTCCCTCTCCAGCTGCAGCTACTCCCCACAGGAGCTCTGTCCTGTAGCATCCCACGGTATGAATACTCAGTTTGTTTATACCTCCCATTAGAGACACTGGGCTTTGTGGATATAAGCACTCGCTGTGGCGTGTGTGTGTGCAAGTGGGGTTGCTGTTACAGTATAGGTGTACGTTTAGCTTTAGTGTGTATTGCCAAGCAATTTTCTTAAGCGTTTGATCAGTTAATAAACCACAGCACTGTATAAAAGTCCTGGTTGCTCTGAATTCTTGCCAGCGGTTGGTACTGACCAAGCCTGTTTAATGCTAGATATTCTGGTGCGTGGGTAATATAAATAATGTATGTTGTAGTATTTAATTTATAATAACAGCAAAGTTTTCAAAGGGCATGTGAAGACTTGGGAAGTATTCTGCAGAGAAAGTGAGTAAAAGTGTTTCTCGGGAATAGAAATGGAGCGGTATTAGCCACTCCATTGGAATATCTCAGGACAAAATGGAGGCTGAAAGTAGGCCTTTCTTTCCAGGGCCTACCAAGGAAGGTCCCCAGTTACCAGCTGTGTCACTAGGTTTTTCTAATTCCGAAATGTAAAAGAAACAGTATAGTTTCTGTTACTTCCAAATAGAAAAGCAAGTGAGTTTATGGATTGCTTGGAACAGCTCCTTTGCACCAACTCAGTGCTGCCTCTTCTTTCTCCTCTAGGCCCGCCCTCTGCCAATTCTGCCGTTCTTCAAGGGGGACATCCCATCTTCCCAGGGGCCAGTTTTCAGGTGAGTTGCATTTTCCTGGAGTGCTGTGCTGCCTCAGTGTAGTGGCGCATCTTTGCTTTTGGCACACGTCTCCAGACCGATGCTGGTGGTTTATTCAGCTCTCGGTGCCCGAGGTCTCGGCCCAGCTTGGCTCTCACGCTTGCTTGGCTTCATGCTGTGCCACAGGGATGGCAGAGCAGAACACAGTGCTTCACCAAGTAGGCCAGACTACCTGCTGAACAGGAGGCAGGTGACCAGCAGAAAGGTGAGGGGAGTGCTGTGGGAATGAAAGACTGAGAACATGACCTGAGGGGTTTGTGTGCCCCTCCCAATGGAGGCTTCGGGGACCTCAACGACTGAGGTGGGGTGACTGCACACAGAGGAGGCTAGCAGCGGAGCTTTGCGACCAGCATGCACAAGAGGCAACCTGGCTGGGAAGACTCCAGGGAGATGGCTGCTCCGAGCGTGGAAGCTCTGCAGTGTGGGGGACGTGGAAGGCTTTCCTCTGTGGGCCACTTGTGAGTAGGGAAGTGTGAGTCTGGACATGTGGCCTCTGGTCTTTCAGAAAAGCAGTTAGCTATCGGGGAAGTTAGACAACAAAGGTAACAATTGCTCCCCTGGCCATAGTCACCTCAGGCCTCCTTTAATCAGGCGCCTCCTTCTGCGTCCTCTGCCCGCTGCTTTGCTATTCCACAGCTTAAGTTCCCTTGGAAGAAAGAAACTCTCAGTTCTTCCTGCTTTGAGCTCAGTTGCTTGTTGTAATGCTTTATTTCCATTGACATGTGCATTAGTCAGGGCTTACAAGAGCTCACAAGCTGGGTGAGGCTCCTCAGAAGACTCTATGTGCTCTGAATCAGATTAAATGCAGGCACAGAAATTTACGAGGCCGCCTGTGAGTTAGATGCAGAAGCATGCAGAAGATCTGTCCAGGCACCAGAGAGCCGAAGGATCCAGAGTTCCTGGCACCCATAGCAGCGTCCTCCATAAGTCTGTTGGCAGGAGGCCGAAGGATCTATGACGAAAGGTCCAGAGAAGGCCGAGGGGGGTCTGTGTAGGGGCTGCGTTAGAAGCTGGAGTCTGCACAGGCCACCAGAGGCTGGTACTGGAAGCTGAATGCCTGTGCCTGAAAGCCTGGGAGACAGTGACCAGGATGAAGATGAGGGCTGGAGCTCCTCCTAGGGAAGTCTGCTGCGCAACGCTCCTCCAGGGGAAGGCAGCTGGAAGCCCCCACCCCTCCTGCTCTCCTTTCCTACCGACAGTGACCCTCCACAGCTGGGCCTTCCACACCCAACCCCAGAACCACACTGATTCAGGTCATCCGGCCATTCCCCACTCACGTTAATTGTCCACTACACAGTGCATCGCATACACAAATCACACGTGGTGACAGTGTACACAGTCGTCTTTGTGTCTTCGAGGGGACGCCAAAGGGGGCTGCTCTAGTCCTGTGTGACATGGCATGTGACCTCCGTGCAGCCTCCAGTATGCACTGAGTATCTCTCGGTTGCTTGTCACACCCAGGACTGTCCTGCAGTATCAGACCATGTTGTCCAGGGAGGAGACAAGGCAGATGTGCACCCTGGCTGCAGCTGCGCATTCTGTGCATGTGTCGGATCCAGGAGAGCGGGGCCCGCTGGTGCGGAGCCCAGCACTTGGGTCAGTTCAGACTTGGTGCAGTCAAGACAGAGTGTACTTTTACACTTTGAATCCTGTCACATTTATTGAGAATTTTTCCCTTCACCTTGTTTAGTAGTGAGGGGCGAGGCAAGCGCTCTGCTGCTGAGCCACCCCAGCCCCGTGTACGCCGCTGAGTGCCTCTATCCCTTCATGTTGTAATCCCAGCCCCAAACCTCAGGCTCATACAGCGTTCTGCTAGTCTTTTATTTTACTTAATTTAGCTTTTTCTGTACAATGTAATCTGTAAGTCAGCGGGAATTTTTGTGGATGTCATGGAGACCTCACCTGAATTTTGTTTACAAAGAGTCATTTGTTATGACAACTTGGTGATGAGCCCCCATCGTATCTTAATTAACTTGGAAATTGATTACTCCGTTTCACCTCCCAGAAGCGGTCTGAATTTGAACCCCTTCATTATTTTAGAGGATTTTATTCTGTGACAAGGCACTCTGCTTTAATTACTGATTTTTTGGTATATTCTGAAGCCTGTCAGGGCAGGTCCCCTACTCTTTCCGTTTTTTCCGTGCCTTCAGCTGTTCTCGTGGCCACAGTGGTAAACAGTGTGGTTCCCCATTAGCACATGGTATCTTAGAACCCTGCACTGGGACACTGGGCGCCCACCCGGCCAGTGTTGCCTGAGCACATTGCTGCTGGGTGGAGCCTGTGTCCACCCTCCATGCAGAGTGTTCCCCTCCGAATCCCCTTTGAATATGAGCACTACCTGCAGGAGAGTGCTGCTTTGATATTTGTGCAGAGCTGATGCGGGACATCAGTTTGTAGACCCACATTGCGTAGCCTGCAGCACTCGGGTCAGCGTTGCTGACTTCAGCTCTCTCCCAAGGCCCAGCAGGTATGTGCTCGGTGTTTCAGGAGTCCGTGACCTTCAAGGATGTGGTAGTGGACTTCACCCAGGAAGAGTGGAAGCAGCTGGACCCGGGACAGAGAGATCTATTCAGGGATGTGACGCTGGAGAACTACACGCATCTGGTCTCCATCGGTAAGGATGCCCTTTCTAGCAGGCCAGAAAACAAACTTGTACTTCTCCAAGCCCAGTAAGATCCCAGATCCCAGCACCTTGGGAGTAGGGAGGTGGTGACACTGGGCACACTTCCTGTCCCAGCAGTTGGCCCACACAGTTTCCTCCGCAGAGAAGGCCTGGGATTGAGGTTTTTGGGTTTTTTTTTAATGTACTGGGGATCCGACTAGGACTTCATGCTTGCCAGGCAGAGGCTGGGCCACTGAGCTAAATCCCCAGCCATGGGATTGAATTCTGATGTAGCCCTTGCTGCAGACATGTTGTTTTCCTCCTTTGAGCAGGACTGCAAGTTTCCAAACCTGATGTGATTTCCCAGTTAGAGCAAGGGACGGAGCCATGGACGGTGGAGCCCAGCGTCACCATGGGCACCTGTGGAGGTGAGTTGTGGGCAGAGGAACCTGCTCATGGACACCGGCTGCCACTGCCTGGCAGGGGTTTCCCCAAGGAAGTGTGGACAGGCACACTTCTCTCCACAGCATCTGCTGTGCAGAACTGGGAAGACTTCCAGACACACGGGTTTGTCATCTCGCTTTCCCTCGAGTCCGTATTGTTTCTCTGTTGCTTTTATTTATTACTTATTGGGGGGAGTGCTGGGAATTAAACTCAGGACCTCGCACTTGCCAGGCAGCAGAGTGCCAGTGAGTTGCGTCCCCGGCCCCTCTCTATCCCTTGTCTTCCCTAGCCAGCTTCCTGCCTGGGCTCCCATTCAGCTTTTCCCTCTGCCTCCAGGACGTTGGCTCTGTACTGAGCTTCTGGCTTTCAGATCTTACAGTTTTCACTTCAACCTCTGCAGTCCATCTGTGCACCCTTCAAATGGGAATACACTGCCTGCGTGTGTTTCCAGGTGCTTTTCCCCAGCACCATTGACCTTCGTGTCTGCACATGGTCTCTGTCTCTTTCCTTCCTAACGAAACAACAAAAATGAGCTCCCTTAATTCCAGTGTAGCTTCTGATCCTTTTGCTGTACCAGCTTTTGTTGTTATTACTGGGAATCAAACTCAGGACCTTGCATGTGCCAGGCAGGCACTCGTGCCGTTGAGCTTCATCCCTGGCTCCTCGCTTTACCATCACTGTTTCAGCTTTCGAGAACCTTTCTTCTGATCAGCAGTCTCCACACTGCGCAGAGGCAGCTCTTCCAGGACTCAGCCCTGGAACAGGAATCACCCCAGCACTCTAGGGACAGGCTGCATCTCCAGAGAATGCTGCAGGCTGGGTTGAAGTGTGAGAAATGCCAGGTCAACTGCAATTGTAGCAGTTTTCTTTGTGGAGTACTCTGATTGCTTCTTGGCCTTTCATCTAAGCTTACATGTGGAGTACATTCTGCTCCCCCCGCTTGAACTCAGACCCGTGTGCTTGCCAGGCAAGCGCTTATTCTACTGAGCCATCTCCCCGGCCCTCTCCCCCCTTTATAAATATGCCTTATGAATGTGCATCGGGGTTCACACATGGAGCTGCATGAACTCTTCCAGCCCTCGCCTCTCTGCGGTGGCTCCCTCTGTGTCGCACCCCTGCCCCTCGTACCCTTCCTTTCCTCCCACCCTTCCTTTACTTCCCCTTCCCACCTTCCCTCATTCTCTTTCCTTCCCTCTCCCTTTCCTTCCTACCTTTCTCTGTGAAGATTCTTTTAAAAACATGATTGAGAAAATTCTTGGTATTTTTATTAAGAGTTTTATAAATTGGTGCTTTAATTATTTTTGAAAAAACAAGCTTAAGTTTTATTACAAATAAGACATGAAGTTTCAAAAAGTTCTAGTTTAACTGGAGAGAAAAGTATGTATGTATGTATGTATGTATGTATTTATTTATTTTTATGGCAGAACTGGGGATTGAACTCAGACCCTTGCGCTTGCCAGGGAAGTGCTTATTCCACTGAGCCATCTTCCTGGCCCTAAGAAAAGTATTTTAAAGCATTTAAATGTATACTGAAAAACCTCAGGCCTCCCAACAAAGGTTTCAGTGAGTGCCAGAAAGAGATTCAGTTAGGCCAACATGATAAATGCCTCACATTGCATAGATAGGGCAGATAGTTATGGTGACCTGGAGGCATTTAATTTCTCTTTCTCTTTGGCTTTTTATTGCTGGAGTTTGACCCTATGACTGTTGTCTTGAAAAATTGGCCCGTAGTCTCTCCTCCTTCTAGTGTCTGGGGCCAACTGTCATGCGACGCTGTTGTCTCTGTCAAATGCCTCATGGTTTGGGGGATGCCTCTGAGGCAGCAGATGAGAAGGGCAGCCGCGCCCGCGCCCTGGGCCTCTGTCGCCCGGCGTCCACTGTCTGCCCGGTCCATTGGTCCATCCTGCTTTTGGTCCCTTGTGCTTTTGTGTCTCCATCCTCACCGATCCACTGTGTTCTCTGACTGCCTGCTGTCAGCACCAGTGGTTGCTTCCTCATGCTCTGAGTGCTAGAAGGTTCCCTCCAGTGCCCACAGACTCTGTGTGTGGTAAGGTGGGGGCCATGATCTGAGCTGAGGCCACGGAGTTCAGCGCGGTCTTCTGAAGCTTCCTTGTTCTCTCCGGCTGTTTCTTTTGGTTCCCAAGTAAGGATGTGACCAGTCATGTGGCCGGTCATGGTCCTCAGCTGCATGGCGCCTTCCTCTGAGCCTACAGTTGGGTCAGCCTTGTCCACCTCAGCTTCTCCTCTTCACATCACACTGCGGGGTCCCCACTGCTCTGTCCTACGGGCCCCTGGGAGTCCTTCAGGCCTGTGCTGTGCATGCGCAGACCTTCTGTGGTTGTGTTAGGTGATGAAGACAGTCATGTCTTCTGAAGAATGGCTCATGCTGCGGTGACCTTGCCCTCGCTGGAGAGGCCGCGCTGCTCCTGTGCTAAGGAGTGGGTGTGGGGAAGGTGGGCAGCTCTGTGCTGCAGTGACAGCAGTGCTGGTCGTGACACCTCTCGGTGTGGATAGACGCAGTTCCCTGGTCAGCCACATGTTCATATTCAGTGTGGCCAAAGAAAGTGCCATTTTGTTTTGTTTAATTTAATTTTATTTATTTGTCTTTTTGAGACAGGGTCTGGCAGTGCACTTCAAGCTGACCTTGAGCTCACTTTGTATCCGAGGCTGGTCCTGAGCTCACAGTGATCCTCCTGCCTCAGCCTGCCGAGTGCTGGGAATGTAGGCATGCCCCACCACACCTGGCCTGGCATTGCCTTAAACAGCTTCTGCCAGCCCTGAATGCCACCTCTTCCCGTGAGCTCTCTGATCTGGAGCAGCACTCTGGTCCCTAACTGCTTTCTCGTCATTGTGTTTCTGCTGTTGCGTCGTTGTTCAGTGATGAACTGCTTTCGTTCCCACTTCTCTCTTGTTCTTCTCTCTTGTTCTGCTCGCTCTTACCTGCATGTCTGCGGCTTCCGGTATCCTTCTCCTTCTTCCAGTCCTATACCTGAACACACTGGTTGCTCTTCTAGTTGGTGTCTTCTGGTCTCACTCATGCTGCTGCAGGCCCAAGCTCCAGTTCCTCCCAACTGTACGCTGCCTTGGCTTTGCCCCACTGTCTTCTTCCATTTGGTCCTATCTGCTCTTGACAGTGTCCGTCCCAGCTGTGTCACAGCCCTGCCCCAGTGTTCCCACCCAGCCAGTAGCCTCATGGCTCAGCCAAGGCTCTCCTGTGATGAGAGCATCCACCCCTTGGATATTTATTCATTATTTGTTAGCAAGAATCTCAGTTCCAACTCAGCCATTTCTGGGTCACCCTTTTAATGGCTGTCACCTTAAGTGTAACTCCGTTATTTGTCCTTAGATATTATTGAGGCAATTGAGATAAACATTCTCTTGCCACCTTCACAGTTTGTTGTTATCCTTAGCTCCTTTTCTGTATCATAGAGCTATATGTTTGAGAATCCTTGACAGTTTCTGTTGGCTTTAATTGCAGCTTCATTCCCACCATCGCAGTTCTTTCTCCTTGTCCTGAGAACATTGATATTTTATTTTCTTTCAGACTGGGAGCCAAGATGTGAAAATAGCATGCCCCCTCCAGACATGGACTTTGCTGAAGGGGTGCATCCTTCAGAGGCACTAGTGGAAAAATATAGACGAGTGGGTCCTTGGGATCCCAGCATCCTAGGCGCTTGGGAGTCTGAAGGCAGCCTAGGGAGGCAGCAGACACTGCTCAGGGAAAAACCGAAGGCGACTGAAAAGACACCCACATGGGAGAGAGGCCCTGTGAATACTGAATTCAAAAAAAGCAGTGTGTGCTCAAGCACTGTAACACAGCAGGAAATAGCCCCAGAGCAGACTTCTGCTAAGATAGACAGCAAGCAGAATTCACACCCAGTTAAAAAAGAGAAATCTTGTAAGTGCAATGAATGTGGCAAAGCTTTTAGCTATTGCTCAGCTCTTATTCGCCATCAGCGGACACATACTGGAGAGAAACCCTATAAATGCAATGAATGTGATAAGGCTTTCAGCCGAAGTGAAAACCTTATAAACCATCAAAGAATCCATACTGGAGACAAACCGTTCAAATGTGACCAATGTGGGAAGGGCTTCATCGAGGGACCTTCTCTTACTCAACATCAGCGAATTCACACTGGAGAAAAACCCTACAAATGTGATGAGTGCGGGAAAGCCTTTAGCCAGAGGACCCACCTTGTTCAGCACCAGAGAATCCACACTGGGGAGAAGCCGTACACTTGCAATGAGTGTGGGAAAGCGTTTAGTCAGAGAGGCCACTTTATGGAACATCAGAAAATCCACACAGGAGAAAAGCCTTTTAAATGCGATGAGTGTGATAAAACCTTCACCAGGAGCACACACCTTACCCAACACCAAAAAATTCATACTGGCGAGAAAACCTACAAATGCAACGAGTGTGGGAAGGCTTTCAATGGGCCCTCCACGTTCATCCGGCACCATATGATTCACACTGGGGAGAAGCCCTATGAGTGCAGCGAGTGTGGGAAAGCCTTCAGCCAGCACTCAAACCTCACTCAGCACCAAAAAACACACACCGGGGAGAAGCCTTATGACTGTGCGGAATGTGGGAAATCTTTCAGTTATTGGTCGTCCCTTGCCCAGCATCTGAAGATTCATACTGGAGAAAAACCTTACAAATGCAATGAGTGTGGAAAGGCCTTCAGCTACTGCTCATCCCTTACCCAGCACCGAAGAATCCACACGCGAGAAAAACCCTTTGCATGCAGTGAGTGTGGGAAGGCTTTTAGTTATCTCTCCAACCTGAACCAGCATCAGAAGACACACACCCAGGAGAAAGCCTATGAGTGCAAGGAGTGTGGAAAAGCCTTTATTCGGAGTTCGTCTCTTGCCAAGCACGAGCGAATCCACACTGGAGAGAAACCCTATCAGTGTCACGAGTGTGGGAAGACCTTCAGCTATGGCTCATCCCTGATCCAGCACAGGAAGATCCACACTGGAGAGAGACCGTATAAGTGCAACGAGTGCGGGAGGGCCTTCAACCAGAACATACACCTCACTCAGCATAAGAGGATCCACACTGGGGTGAAGCCTTACGCGTGTCCTGAGTGTGGGAAGGCCTTCCGGCACTGCTCATCACTTACTCAGCACCAGAAAACCCACACAGAAGAAAAGCCCTACCGGTGCGGCAAATGCAACAAGACGTTCAGCCAGAGCTCCCACCTGACGCAGCACCAGCGGATCCACACTGGAGAGAAGCCCTACAAGTGTGGCGAATGCGACAGAGCCTTCAGCCGGAGCACGCACCTGACAGAGCACCAGGGCACTCACAGCGGGGAGAAGCCGTACAACTGCAGCGCATGCCAGAAGACCTTCAGCCAGAGCACACATCTCGCCCAGCACCAGAGGGTTCATTCGGGGGAGAAGCCCTTTGGCTGTGCCAGCTGTGGGAAAGCCTTCCAGTACCGCTCTGCGCTCAGCAAGCACCAGAGGCTGCGCCCTGGCAGCTGTCTGTCCTAGAGGCCCGAGCAGAGACCCGAGGAGCAGAACGGACTGAAAACTACTAGACGTGGTTGACTCTGGCCGTCACACTGGGGAACGGAGAGCAGGCTGGGCTGAACTGATGGTTACTAAGACAGCTTTGTGACATAAACCCAACTATTTTACATGGAACAAAAGATTTGAATAGATAATTTCAAAGGTAGTTTAGTGTTTTATACTCAGTTTTGTACATTCACAATATATTCTTAAGTGGTTTTGCTACACATTGCATTCCGCGTGTTGTGTCAGAACGTGTGTCCATGCATGGCTTGTTTCAGTAATGAGGGACCTGTTCCTGTTCTCCTGCACCTGAGTCACTTAGGGAACTGATTTGTAATAAAACATTATAAAATAACCTCAGATTGAGTTATGTAGTAGCCTAACTCACCAATGTGCATAAAACTGGAGCCAGCTGCAATGACCTGTGCCTGTGCTGCCAGCTTAGGAGGCTAAGGCAGGATTACTTGAGCCCAGGAGGTTTTTGGAAATATAGAGAGACCCCAAATCAAAAAGCAAGAGAGCAATCCCTTCATAGTATTTCTGTTTTGTATGTTTTCACATTCAAGGAGGTTATTACAACCAAGCAGTCAGCAGACTTAAGCCAGTGCTGTTGCACCCTTGCCAGGAGGCTGGGCAATCTGGAGTCTTAGCACTTGTGCAGCTATGCCTGCTGAGGGTTGCTTCCTGCTTGCACACAGCATCTTTTTTT
>NDGM011116014.1:0-13773 GCA_002564305.1 Octomys mimax
TCTTTCTTTCTTTCTTTCTTTCTTTCTTTCTTTCTTTCTTTCTTTCTTTTCAGGGTCTCACTACACAACCCAGACTTGTAGTGATCCTCCTGATTTCTGCTTCCCTAGTGCTGGGATTACAGGTGCTCGCCACCACACCTGGACTCCGTCTCTGGCTCAGCACAGCCAAGAGCAGAGCCAGCATGGCATGCAAAGCCAAGGATTCAACCCTGGCCCCTGCACTTAACTATGCAAGCACTTAGTCCACTGAGCTATACTACTGGTCCTTGAATTGCTATTTTCTGATCACTTGTTATTTTAAGAGACATTTCCTTTCATGATCACTGGTCAGGATCCTGTCTTCAATGTGTGAAAAATCTATCTTCAGTTTCATTCAAGTAGTTTTGCCAGGTTTCAATCAAAATTTTCAGTTCCTGAATATCTCTTTGAATCTATTTCATGCATTGTAATTATTTCTTATATTGTTTAATGAGTATTTACTTCCTTTTCCTATCACCCTTGATTTTTTTGTCTGTGTCTACTCTATATTTGCTGAGCAGTTCCTTCATTATGATTGTCGTTTCTTTTTTAAAACTGAGAGATTATTTCTCATCTAATTTTCTTTAAAACCTCATGGATTTGATTCTGTACTTTGTTATCATTCCAGAAATTTCAAGTGAGAGTCTATCTTGATGTTTTCTAGACTTGTTCTAGCATATGTGTGGGCTAGAGATCTGAGATTATATTTTGCTTCCACATCTTCCATTATCTACTGAAAAATTTATTTTGATTTCTGTGTTGATCTTTGTAAGTTTTTGTAGTATGTAATTATATCACTAGTATCAAGGCACCTCTAAGAAAATTCTGTTTTTCAGGGATGACTTCTATGTGTAGGAGGTTCTGGAATTGTGTCTGTCTCAAGATCTTATCTTTTTAACAGTGGGATGTTGGTATCTCTTGGGTTCAGTCCTAGTCCTTTGATGTTGGTCTGTTTTAATGTTACTACCCACAGCTTCCCAGTATTGTTATGGAATGGAGTACTTCTGATTGCAACAGGTATGACAACTTAAGTAAAGTAGCATAATTAACAATAACGACAGCATCAAGCACAGCTTAATAACTGGCAAACTGTGGCACCTATTAATTTTGTGTTTTGAACCATAGGTGTAAAATCTAGTTCTATAACAGAACTGAACATAAATTAAGAGCTTGTATCCAGTGTTTCTCTTTGGTAGAGTGGTTTTAATGTTTGGTGGAGAAATTCAAGAAGGATAATGTGCATACCTGAAAGTGAATTAGAAATTAGGCTATAGGACAAAGAATGATCATACAATATTTAGGAATCTATATAAGAGGGCATAAAATAAAGAATGAAGAAGCAAGCAAGTGATTATGTGATGTTAATCTCTTTGAGGAATGGCATTAGTTTTCTGTGTCTGAAGTTATCCTCAGCTATTTAGAAAAGAGAAAGCAAAAGTTAAAAAGAAAATAAGAATGAAAGGAGGATAAAAATAAAAATAAAACAAAATAAGAGAAAGAAAAGTTAGTGGCCACACCCATCTCCTTCCATTCCTTTTGTCTTTGTCCCTGAGCACAATGCTTGTTCACATAATTTACCAGCTATTGTGTCATGTTGTTAGTATTTCTTCAGACTTTTCCATCCTGGTAGTCCTACCTCTCTACCATTTGCATCCTGGTCAGGGTCTTACTGTGGACTGGCACTTCCCTAGTTGCCTGGTCCCATTGGTGTGGGGTGGAGCCACTCATCTGGATTTCTCCAGCTGGGCCAGATGTCAGGTCTTGGACTCTTTTTGGGTCAGTTTCTCAGTCCAGAATTCTTCCCAGGCTATTTGTCAGGTCCCCGTTTAATTATTTCTGAACTTTGTGTAATTTAATAAATCATTCTCCATTTTATTATGAAATATGAGTCTATATTCAGCTTTTGTGTTTAGATAGTTACCCAGATAATTCCAATAACACCCATGCTACATATTTTATTTACTGACTAGAAATGTCATTTTTAGTTTAATTGCCATTGATTTTTTGCTGAGTTTTAGTACTATGATTTATTTATAGGTATTTTATGCTGTTCATCTCCCTGTCTCATTTTCCTACAGAACAAATTACCTTTTAATTATGTGTCTTGTAATATATTTCAGTATCTAATAGAGATGGTTCTCCATTATTATTTATTTTTCATTGGTTAGTCTTTGTTCTTTATGCTAACATCCATGTGATATTTAAAATAGCCTGTATAGTTTTCATTATAAGCACAATAGATAGAATAACTTAGAGAATAATAAAAATTATTTTGTATTTTTCTAGGTAATATCATGGTTTTTATTTGTTCTAGTCTTCCTTCTTTTTCAGGCTTTAATATTCTATTTTCAAGGGTTGGCCAAATAGCTCAGTGGATTAAAGAGCCTGAAAGCAGGTGCAGGGGTTAAGGGTTTGATCCCCAGGCCTGCCGTGCCACACCCCCCCCCCCAAGGAGGGTGTACTGAGACAGCAAATGAGACTGGGAGTGGTGACATGTGCCTGTAATCCTAGCATTTGCGAGCCTGCAAATAGGAGAATCACTACAAGTCCAATCTAGTAGTGAGACCCTGAACACCTTGTAGACTCTCCACTAAAATACAGAAAAAATATTGTATTTTCATGTGGAATGTCCATATTTTGTTAATTTACTTCTATATAATTAATATTTTGTCACCATGATTGTCTTTTTATTCAGTACTATGGGTTGTTGTGTTCATGTATGAAAGCTATTGGTTTCTGCAAATTAATATTGTATTCAATTATTGAGTATATGTGGTGTTCCAGAAAAAAATTATATCAAGTGGTAAATTAATATCCTTTCTTCCATTTTTAATTTCTTTATCTCATTTGTATTTATAGTACTTCGTTAACTATGACAAAACATATGTGTAAGAGCAGACACATACTCTTCTCAACTACATAGCTGAGTCCTTCAGAAAAACATTAACAGATTATAATACAGTGTAGTCAAATCTCTTATGATAGTGAAACTATAGAAATTCAAGAGCCATGAAAATCTGGGATAGCTGTGAGAGGGAGAGGACACCATATGCATTAGATTATAATCTGATGTGGAAAACTATATCTATGATTTTTATGAGAAGTAAAGGGAAAAATATCAAAGTAGACTGACACACATGACATACTGGAGTCATGATAATGTGTTACGTTGGTTGACAAGTGAAAGCTTTGTGTAAAATCTATTGTGGGAGTATATGAAATGCAGGAGCAGAAAATGGGTGGACTTTTCTAGGAAATGAAAATAAAATGTTGAATTGGGGTAATGCATCCATAGAATCATGTGGCAATTTGGATTTTATTTTTTATTTATTTTTTATTTTTATGTATTATTTTTTGGCAGAACCAGGGATTGAACTCAGGCCCTTGAGCTTGCCAGCAAAGCACTTATTCCACTGAGCCATCTCTCTGGCTCCAAAAATTTAAATTTTTTAAAAAAAGGTTTTGGGGTTTTTTTGGGGGGGTGTCATACTTGGGTCCTTGCACTTGCCAGGAAGGCACTTATGCCACTGAGCTATCTCCCTGGCCCCTAAGGATGTGTTTTTGTAGAGCTACTTATACAATACATTTGTCAAATGTAAAGGCTGAGAAAACATAGGATCCATTTCATGTATATAGTCACCCTGCTTAATACCATCCTTTCCTAGCACAAAAGCTGCAAAAGGAAGATTGTATTGGAAGGATCAGATGCAATAAGGCATAAGAGAAGAGCAAGAGTCCGTGGAAGCCCTAGGACATCATGGGTATTTAACACAGGGTGAAGGAGTAGTAATTCATTACACAGAAAGATGCTTGGAGAATAAGCACATTCTAATGTGAAAATAAATAATTCAGATAAAGAGATTGTGTAACTAGTATTTCATAACCTATTCCAGAGTGTAAGCATTGTACACATGATATCCCCAAATTTCATAGCAACCTTGAGACACAGATATATCACAAGTGAAGGAACATATACAAAATTTAATTTCCCAAGTTACAAAGTAGTAAAAAATAGAAGCAGGTTAGAACTTCCATCTGTTTAGTTCTGGAGTATAACCAGAGATTGAAAAAGATACCACAACAAAGCTAAGCAATGATGGTTAGTGTATGAACACAAATGGGACATTTTGTGAAGCAAGAAGTGATGTGGTAAATTGCATATGATCTCCCTTGAGGACTAACTGCATGTTCTTGTAGGTTGCTTCTGTAGAGCCTGAGTTGTCCTTTGTGTAGACAGTATGCAACAGTAAGATTTCAAAACCCACAACAGGAGGTGATTCTAACAGAGAAGAATAGCATCTAGAATTAAGACTGGGCTGTCTGCTTTCTTGTTTTTCACTCATCTTGCAGATCCTGAAATCAGTTCCATTTTTCTGATCCTTGTAGTTGTTCTTATGGAATATGTGATTGTTTATGCATTAAGATTATTACTTCTAGACTTTCTTGTATTGGTTAGAATTTTGGAGTGTAGTAATCATGATGACCATATTTTATAACATCTATTATTTGTTTGATATTGTTTTAAGTAATTTGCACATTTAAAAAATATATTTGTTTGCTACAGGGTCTTGCTATATAGCACAGACTCATCTGTGAGTCCTCTCAGCCTTTCCAGGTCTGGGATGACAGGTGTGTACCACCATGCCTGGTTTCAGTGGCCAGCTAAGTGCCACTGTGTGGACACAGGATCAAACCTGTGTCCTTGTATTTGTCAAGCAAGTCCTTAGACCACTGAGCTATCTCCTCAGCCTATCTGCACATTTTAACTCATTTAACCCTTACTGTAATATTATGGAGTAGATACAATCAGGTTCAGGAACTGGTTCATAAAGCTTCTTATGGTGGAGTAGAACTTGGGTTCAGATCTTACTAAAATTATTGTATTGAGAACTCTTTATGTGCCAACTGTACTAGGCACTTTACAACAGCATTATCTCTAATTCTCACAATAAATTCATGAGGCAGATAGGTATGATAGTTATCTAGTGAAAGAGAAAAATAGGCCTCATAGAAGTTAAACATCTTGCTAGAAGAAGTCCAAGTTTTTGTGAATTCGACAATTATTCTACATAGTAAACACCATTCTGCCTCCAGCCTGTCCCTGAGTCTGCAAAAGCCCTAGGCATCCATCCTGGGCTGTGAGAAAGGGAAAAGGAGAGACATCTCTAAATTCAGTGTACTATTATCCTGGATATTGCAGAAGGAAGGAGAGGAGAAATGGAACAGAAGTTGAAATCACGTACAGAGAACTATCTTCTCCTGGGAGACGCTAGTCGCTATGTTAAATACACAAACTTTTTGTAAGGGTTATATCCTTAAGCAGTTTCACTTGGATTACTTCCAGATATTTAGTATCTGAATGAATTAAGAATTTCCATCATCTTTGCTTAATTTAATACTTTTTACTGAAAGATCCTGGTGCTGGCCTTCTGTCAACAGTGACAACATCACGGAGTTAATTGTCATTTAATGTGCTAATCTGCTTGTTCTCTAATTTCTCACCTTTCTTGTTGTAAATCTGACTTGACGCTAAGCAATGCGGTTTTCTAGCTTTAATTCTGAAAATATAGCAGAAATAATTCATAAGTTCCTTCATTTCTTTTTATAATCTTGGTCTTTAGTTTGAAACTTCTTATAGTTCTCTGGCTGTTTCGAACTTTCAAAAATTCTTTTGGGCCAACCAGAAAGTTCATCGGACTAAAACTGGGGTTTGCTCCCCAGAGTGCTGTGCCATCCCCACCCCCCGGGACGCACTGAGATGACAAGTGAGACTAAGCATGGTGGCACGTGCCTGTAATCCCAGTGCTTGGGAGGCTGAAAACGGGATGATCACTATGAGTCCTATCTGTGTAGTAAGATCCTGTAGACCCTCTAATACATACATTTGAAAAATTCTTTTATTATTCCACGGCCCTTACTATTTATTCTTTGACATGTACTGTGCTTTGATTTTAGTGTAAATTATATCCCTATTCAAAAATTACATGAAAATCTGTTGTGGTGCTTTTATGGAGTGTAATATATGTTCTATGAATTTTATAATTATGCATACAAATGTACAGAATTAAGTTATTGTGCCTTTATTGTTCTTTTTAGTTTCTATATTTTACTTTCCCCAATGTCTTGAGGCCAAGCTTCAAGTGGAAAAATAGTTGATAATGTACAGAGGTAAAGCTCTTACAGACTTTGGTTTTGGAAGAACCTCAGATTTGGTTTAAATTTAGAAATTTTGTAAGTAAAAAAGCATGATGCTATGGTGCCATGTCCATATTGGTAGAACTGTATAGTACCACTGATTTTCTAAGTTGATTAAGAATTCGACAGTGGTGCTGGAGAGATACCTCAGTGGACTAAGCACCTGCTTGGACAATCACAGGGACCATCCTTCGATCCCCTGGTAAAACATATCACACCTGCCCTGCCCCCAGGGCTGGCTCAGCCAGCCACAGACTCCAGGCAAGGTGGAGCACACCTGTAATCCCAATGCTGGCGGGGGTGAGGGTGGGGGTGTGCTGAGAACAGGAGGCTCACATTAAAAATAATTCAACAGTGCTCAAGTTTAAGAGGGGAAAAAAAACTTTTCATTTCTATGTACAGTTTTTTCCTGTTTAAAGCTATTTGTAATCCATAAGATAGATTTGATTTGGACTCTTTTTCTTAACAATTTTGTTCATTTTAACTTCATGAAAAATGTATACACATTTCTATAAAATTATTTCATTAGTCAGTCAAGTTTTCATTTTCTTTATTCCAGCTGAACTTCCAACTACCTATAAATCTCATGCTCCCTTTCACTCAAAGGCAAGGTAACCAATTATTTAAACATGTAATTCTCAGCAGATCAAAGATTGCACCTTTGATTGGCAGTCGATCCAAAGCTCTACCTTACGTTTTATTCCTTTAAGCCTCCAGACAGGTATTTGATTCTTGTATAAGTCCTTTGCTGCTTTCTGCCCTTGTGCCACTCATCTCCTTGTAAAATCCTGCATTTCATTATGATCTTTCCACAAACCCACAAATGGGTGTTTTCTCTTATTAAGTTTCCCTGGGCTTTTCAGCTAAAATGGAGTGCTATTTTATAGAAATTCTTTGCTACTCCTGCTATTTTCTTTCATTCATTGCTTCACTTTCCTCTTCCCTAGATTTCTTTGAATTTCCTTTGATTTGGTCCCTTATCTTGTGAATTCACCAAAGCTGTACTTCCAAATGTCACTAATCATCATTTCTTGTTGAAAATCTCAAAGGCTTTATTCTGTGTCTGCCTTTTTTTACTCTAAATTACTTTAGATACATTTAAAGCTCTATCTTCATTTCATAACAAAGTTTTCAGCTCCAAGACCCAAAAGAAGAGCAGATTTTTGCGCTGTCTCTGTAAGAAATGTCCTCTTAACTTTTAAAATATCCCTTGTGCTATTTAGTCAACCTCAAGCCTCACTGTTACTATTGTAAGACAGACCTTAGGCTTCTGCTCTTGTATGTTCAGAGATTGGAGCAGTGCAAGCATCATTACATTTTTATAAACTACATTTATATTCCTAAAGTTCTATGTTTTCTTCACTCAATGTTTCCTCATTGCCCATCAGCATAACCAATTGTTATCTACAACAAACCAGAACATTACACCTTATCTCAGTTACTTTTCTCTTGTTGCTGGGACAAAATACCTGACACCCGCAATTAAGGAAGGACAGGCTTATTTAGCTCACAGTTTGTCGAGGTTTCAATCCATATGCAATTGGCTCCAGGGCAGACTTGCACATGGCAGAAGACAGAAGTTCATGGAGGCAAAAAGCAGCAAAACAGCAAAAGGAAAAAAAGCAGGAGCAGAGGCACCAGAGAGCAAGCTTCCCTTCTTTTCTTATACTGCATCCAGGTTGTCTACTCAAGGCAGGTGTAGCACTCACATCCATAATCCCAGCAGCACTCACACTCATAATCCCAGCATTGAATCATGAATTAATCACAAACTCTAGAAATCTGCCCCATAACTGCATGAGGCTTTGGGAGGACAGTTGGACATAAGCCGTAACATACCTCACATTTACTTGTATGCCACTTTCCTTACTGTGCTTCTTAGTCATAATTAGTTGCTATATCCTGTGTGTTCACCATCAGCAACACCTGCAGTGTGTGTGATACAGGAGTGGCTAGCCACATGAGGGTAATGAGCACTTCAAGTGTAATTACTGCTTATTAGTTTCTGTATTTCTCATTGTAGCTACTAGAAGAGTTTAAGATATATATATATCACATTTTACTTTCATTGGTTGGTGCTTGTATATGTTAAGCTGCAGACACAATCAAAAACTCTTATCAGTTCCACAGTTATAAGGTTTTGATTCTTTCTGTTACATCGTGGCTATTGCCATTTCACTGAAAATTCATCATTTTTTTAAATGACAAAGTGTGATGTTTAATAATTTGCCACTTTTAACCCTAGGCACAAGATTTATAGTTATATAACAAAATCTAAAGCAAATCAGAAGGTCCTGGGGTTTAGCTCAGTGGCACAGAGTCCATCCAGCAAGTGCTAGGTCCTGAGTTCAATTCTTGGTACAAAAAAAATCAGAAAATTATATACAGCAAATATTCACCCAATTGAGCAATTATCTCCTAAAGGAGAAACATTAAAAGGGAGAAGAAGAGTGAAAGAAGATAAAGAAATTAGAAACAAGGTAGAAGGACAGATTACCCAAGCTTCAGAAAATTAATGAAGAATACAATAGGAAAG
The DNA here is from genome assembly GCA_002564305.1 of Octomys mimax. Taxonomy (NCBI): domain Eukaryota; kingdom Metazoa; phylum Chordata; class Mammalia; order Rodentia; family Octodontidae; genus Octomys; species Octomys mimax. The sequence goes on from NDGM011116014.1 coordinate 8,750, forward strand.
AAGGAGAAAGCAAACACAAGAGCAAAACAAAAAAATAAAACTAGGAAGAATGTTCACACTTACAGAAAATAAAAGAAATTAAAAATAGCTCCTAAACACAATTTTTTAAAAAGACCTATATCAAAGAATAGAACCAGAAATTTCTCTGTGATTTCATGCCTGTGGTCTGAGAGTTCATCATTTATCCTTTCAGTGAAGAAATCTAGTTGAATAAGTAGGAGCTCAAAATCTTCCTGGCAGTGGGATACTGCAAAAGAGCACTCTGGGACCCTTGGACTGATAATGCAATGTCCAAATCTGGAGAATTCACTTTATGTTCCTATTCCTGATTCACTGGTTAGAGTTAGTTATATAATTGAACAAAATGAGCAAAGGTTCTAGAAGCACAGAACTACTATACACCTAGGATATAGACAATAAAACATTTGACAAGTGATGCTAGTAAGCATTATGTAACCATTTATTGAGTTCTTTCTGGTTGTGTTTTCCACTGATGATATTAGCTGTACTGGAAAGTGCCCTCTTATTTTTTTCCCTCTAATTCATTACTAGGAAATGCTATTTGAGAATTATACCATGGCTTTTATAATATCTGATACTGGTTAGATGTAATGCTTAGAACTACCTAAAATTATTCTGGGTTTTTTTATTAGGGCTTTATCATCATTAAACAAGCCACAGAAAACCACAATAGTTCAATTAAGTCTGTAAAAAATCTGGAAAGCCAAATATTTCAATGGTATCACTTGTCTTCTTTGTACAGACTGCTTTCTATCTGCTTTTCTCCCTATTTGAACATTGTGTATTCTTCAGAATGCTAGAGATGTATTTCCAATTTAGGAGAGATTTCCTAGCAATTAACATCATTATGAGTTGTAATCACTAAGAGAACGCGGAGAATACTGAGTTGTTTATTGTCCTATGGAGTTCAGGGGCAACCATTCTTTCTCCGATACACTGATCATGTTCAAGTCACCTATTTTCCTGGAACATAAAACCAGTAATCTTATTTATGCAAGTTCTCCTACGACTCTCTCTGAGAATAGTTGTAAAATTCTATACAAGAGACTTCATTTCATGGCAATGACAAAATCAGACTTTTTGAAATGATCTTCCAAAGAGGTCCTTTATGATACAATTATATAGAGACCCAAGGAATGAGAGCGATCTTTTGGCTAAAAAAATCACCCGCTTGGACCGTAAACTGTGAGATAGAAAACATCTCTATGCCATGATGCAAAAGTGAAAAACATCGAAGTTTGTTAGGTCTCATAATCCGCTCTGGAAAATGCAGATGATTCTTAACTTGTCGCACTGTTATGTTTCTAACAATCTCTGGCACATATTAATTCCACGGTGAATGCTAGCTATTATGAGAGAGCTTGACAGTAGGTTTATGTCCTAATTGATGACAGCATCCAAAGTGCATTACCTTTCACAGATGGGTTCCTTCACAAATGAAATGTTCTCCTTATTAGTTCCATCTTAGCATCTTTCTCCTTTCCCCTCAGAATGCACAGCCTGCTCCAACTGGACCTTGATCCTGAGTTCTCATGTGTCTTTACTCCGTGTTCTCAAACTCTTTAGGTAGCCTTTCATTTAATTCGTTAGAGGCTTTGTTCAAAGTGGCCCCATAGCTGGGCATCTGGCTATGATCATTTCTCTGCTTCTTTCTCCCCCATGATATTTCGCATACTCCACTTTTATGGGATTTATTATATATGTGTTTGAATTATAATCTTGCATGCATGAATTTTTCTTTTAAGATCTTAAATTATTTCATAAACTAAGATCCATGGAAAACACATCTAATACCGAATTCTCTTATTTTTATTCTCAGTTAAAATCTGTAAAGTATACAAAACTGTTTTATGTTATTCTTACCTTTTTTATTTTTATATTGGCCATACATAATTATGTTCATCTTGGAGGACTGGTACATAGACACAATATCTTAAACATTTGTCTCAGTTATTCTTCTTTTGTTGCTGGGACAAATACCAGACACCCAAAATGAAGGAAGGAAAGGTTTATTTAGCTCACAGTTACTGGAAGTTTCAATTCATACTTGGCTGGCTCCAAGGAAGACTGGTACATGGCAGAGGGGAACCTTTCATGGTAGTGGCAAAGAACAAGAAAGCAAATGAGAGGAGTAGCCCCAACAATGGCTGCAGAGAGGAAGTCTGTCTCCTTTAAATTGCAGTCTGGCTATCCACCCCAGGCTGATAGAAGTACTCACACCCATAATCCCAGCAGCACTAAAATCCATAATCCCAGCCTTTATCATGAATTAATCTCAAACTCTAGAAGTCCCCACCCCATGACTGCATGAAGTTTTGGGGGACAACTAGACACAAACCATAACATTCTTCCCCTGGACCCCCAAAGCCTCAAATACATTCCTTTATGCAAAAGACAGTTTAGTCCTTCTCTAAGAGTTGCCAGAGTCCTAACAGTTTCAGCATTGTGGAAAAGTCCAAGTTTCAAGTCTCCTCCAAGATCTAAGGCAAACTCTTACCTGTGAGCGCCTGTACAAAAGAAAAGTTAAACACTTTCAACATTCAAAGGCACAAGATAAACATTACCATTCCAAAATGGTTCACACAGCAGGATACCAAGCATTGGGACCAAAAGCAAGTCCAAAATCCAGCAAGGCAAATGATAAATCCTGTAGGTCCTTGTGGAAAGTTTGAAGCAATCTGTGGCAAATTGTGAGCTACATGTGGCTCCGCTGCTACAGCACTCTTGGTGGTAGCGCACATGGCCTCTCTCTTAGGCCGGTTTTGCTCCCTCCTTGCAGTTTCCCTTAAATGATCCACATTTCTGGCTTTTCCAAACTTCTGGATTTTCCACTGAATAGGCTTCTCACAGCTTCACACACTGCCCTCCCAGAGGCACACTACCTGGCGTCCCAGGCCTTCTTTTGAAATATGGGTGGAAGCCTTCTTAACCTCAGAACTCCTGCATTCTGAATGTGCCTAAAACCAGTGCCACATAGATGTCAAAGTCTGATGCCTGCTGGAGCAGTAGCCAGGCTTCCTCCTCTCCTAGCTGTGGTGTCAAGTGCCTGTATTCCTGAGCACTCTGTCCCTGATTCAGAGGAATAAATTCTCTATGCCAGTGCCATTCGGGTACCTAGTGTGGCTGCTGCCATTCTGGAACAAGGGGCTCTGCAGCTTTCCCCTCAAGGCAAAGTCCCTCCCACTTACAATTCTGAGGCTGCAAAGGGTGGATATCAGCCTTCAGTGATGCCCTCAGGCCATCCTTTCCATTCTCTTATTTCTTCTTAGCAATGGAGATCCTCAGCTCTGTCTTTGCATTCCACAATTTATTGGAGCTTCCTTTCTTGCCAAACTCAGAACATTTTAAACCATTTTGCTGGACTCTGCTCTTGATTCCCAACATATAAATCTGGCTAAAAGGCCCCAACAGTAGCCATGTCACTCTCTCAATATTTGGCTGCTTTGAAATATCTTTTGAAAGATTAATCAGTTCATCTTTTGAAAGATTAATCACTGATTAATCATGCTTAATCAGTCTCAGGGAAAGTAGCCTGACATGAGCAAAATGCAGACAAAGATTTTGCCAAGTCAAAACAAATCATCTGGAGTCCAACAACCAATGTAGTCCTTCTTCCCAGCAGAAACTTCCCCAGCCTGGTCTTTATGGGGCAGGCTTTCTATCAGCCATCTGGTCTTCTGAGCTTTGATCAGAATTTCCCAAACAAATCACAATATTCTCCAACTAGCTGTAGGGCCTTGGGTTTCTGAGGCACTTCCCCTCCCAGGACAGCTCTTGCTACTCACCCATACTGTGGTAACTGCCCCACGCCAGAGTCTTCTTGCTTACATTGGTAGATCCCACGAGCTACCAACCCTCTGATCCCTGCTGGATGTAGACCTCTCCATGGGCAGAGGTCTACGCCCACTGTTGGATGTAACATCAGCATCACTAGGCCTAGTTTCTCATTCCAAGGGCAGGGCCCCTGTCCCTCCTGGCCTGAACGTCCACATCTCAGGGAGTCTATATTTAACCTGTACAATAAGGACCACAATCTCCCGTGGTTGCTTCTCACTCAGTGTCTGGGATGGTGCCACTACAATCTCTAAAGCTGCTGGTCATGTGCAAAGTCTGCTGCCCCAGTGGCTCATGTTCTCTTAGTGGGTATTGGCCTAGTTCAGGATCAGATCAGTCGCTGAGTCCGCACAACAGCTGTTTTGTGTCAAAGGAAGCAATGCATAGAGCCAGCTTGGGGCTGGCGATGGTCATGGCTGAGTGGCCGCTGGGCTATTCATCTTACACAGGGGCAGGGAGGGCAGCTGTGTCCTGTTCTCAGAAGATGGGAACGGGGAACATTTGGGGCATAGCAGTAATGATTGCAAGATATGCTGCAAAGCAAATGTCTTTGTTGTCACTTGTCCTACGCTTATCCCCTAACAATGACTATATTATTTATGTTTTTTACTTTTTGGTGCACTTTAAAGTGATTGTTTTGAAAATGACTGCAGACTGTTAAGACTGACTTGCTGATTTGAAACTAGAAGTTTTCCTACCTTCACATCAGAAACTTTCTCTTTGCTTCCTTTACTCAGCCCTCTCTCTTTAAGAAATTAACTAAAGATGTGTCCACGTAAAAAGAGTGTCTGTACAAAAAGATCCACACATGCACAAAATAGCAAAGCCTCTCACTATCACAGTAGAGCTGTGGACTTATGAACCAGTTAAATAATTAAAATACAGATTATCTATAAATTATACATAAGGATTTACAACTTGCATAAAATTGAGAATATGGTAAAACATTTGATAGAGGGTTAAAATTTAAGCTTTGTATTAAATTAGCCTTAAAATGTATTTTCCAAACTGGGCATGATGATACATGCCTGTAATCTCAGCATTCTAGGAGCTGAGACAGCAGGATTACTGCACATTCAAGGCCAGCATAGGCTATGAGGTAACTCTTTCTTTTTCCATAATTTTATTGAGAAACAAATAGCAATGAGACAGTTTCAAATCAAATTGGT
>NDGM011116023.1:0-11267 GCA_002564305.1 Octomys mimax
AGGTCCGGAGCTCCCTGCTGTGCCCATGTGAGTTCGCATCAGGAGGCCATAGCATCTGGGCTGGAACCCCGGAGATGACGCCCCAGGTGGAAGCGAAGACCGGAGCTCTTCTGCAGAGCAGAGCAAGCCCACCCTTCCCCATCTCCTTTGTGCCCACCGTCAAGGTGACCTGATCACCCAGCCATCACAGAGCCCCTGCCCCCGCCCGCCCCTCCGTGGCCTTGCTCTAGAAGGGGAGAACTGGAAGACCTGTGTCTCTGGGAGCTGCTGCTCACTTACTTTCCAGCAGGCTCAGCCTCATGGCTGGCCAGCTCAGGAAAAGGAGGTCCTGGGACCAGATCTCCAGGCACGCCCTCCTGACAGCCCTGTGCCCGGGTCCCAGTGCTCCAGTCCCCTTGCCATGCTAATACGGGGAGCCAGCTTGTGGCCAGGACTCCCCCCCATGTGGTCCCCAGCCCTGTCCCCTTCCTCCCACCCACCCTCCAAGATGGCCCGCTCCTGAGTCCCAGCCCATGTGGCGCTCTGTCTGGACAGGTTCCTAACCCTCGGGTCCACGTGGATGAGTCCTGTATCCCCCAGGGATATGCACCTCACAGACAGGGCTGCCTTCCCAGCCCAGAGTTCCTGCCCATGACACCGTGCAGCCCGCCACAGCTGCCCAAGCACCCATGGTTCTAGGGGTCACGATCCACTGGAGGGGAAGCCTTGGCCGCAGCCACAGCAGCTGGTGGGCACTACACCCCTTCTGCTCACCTCAGCTGCAGCACTGTCCCTCCCTCCTCTACCGTCCGTTTTGATACTGTGACAGCCCCAGCCTTTTAAAAGCGAGACTCTAACCATGACTTTGCCGTCACAGCTCTTCAGCATTTCGCCACGAGGCTCACCAGAGACCTTGCACGTGATGCAGTGCGTGGCCGTGGCCAAGGGCCCTCTGCTGGGGTCAGCAATGCTCAGGAAAATAAATCGCACCTGGCCGAAGAGGAGCAGACATTTTCTCATCATCCGCCCCACAGCAGCACATCTGACAGCTGCCCACAAGGACCGTGCCTTGCGCTGGGCGTTAACAACGATCTGGAGGTGATTTAACATCACCAGGGGGACGAGCAGACACACGTCTGCTGTGGAGAGACTTGCCATGCTGGACCTTCAGTATGCCCAAGCCCAGGTTAAAGGCTCGATCGCCAGCTGTGGGGCTGTCAGGGCCAGCGGGGGACCTTCAGGAGGTGGCTGTCGCTGGGCCAAGGTGAGGCCGTCAGGAAGGGACACAGTCCCTGGCTGTTTTCTCTCTGTCTTTGGCCATGTGCTGCTCTGCGATAAACCTTGGTGCCAGACGCCCAAGGGCATCAGGATCAGTAACCGTGGCCGGAACTGCGACACAGGAGCCAACGCGAGCCTCTCCTCTTTCAAAGTTGGATTTCTCAGGGCTTTGGTCACAGCAGTGGGCAGCTGACTGACACTTGACCAGAGCACCAGAGGTTTGGGTACTCTGGCTATCCTGGAACCAGTCTCCACGGATGCCATCAGCCATGCCCCTCTCCTGCCCAAACCCATTCCTGGGCTCCGCCCTGCTCTCTGGGGGTGACTCCCATGGCAGCACTGCTCTGGTCCGCGCCCCATGCTGTTCCGTGGGAAGGAGCTCACTGAGAAGGATGGCCGGCGCTGATGGAAGGGGAGACACCAAATGTCACTGGCCCTGCTCAGAGCCTGGCTTCTGGCCATGGTAGTGTCCCCGGGAGGCCACATCCCAGCGGTGTGCCTCTCCAGGCCCTTCCTCCCTCTGCCCGCCCACAGTGCACCTGACAAGTCCCTCAGTGCAGCCGGGCCTCCTCAGAGAAGCATCAGGGCTGTGGCCCGGCTGCTTGGGATGAGGCTTCCAGTGGGACTCACAAATGCAACCACCTGGAGAAGGAACCTCCTCCTACGTCCCCTCTGTCCTCTCGGACCCGCCCAGCTCCTGCTGCAGGCATCAGTGGTCCTGTTCCACCTGCTGCCCAGAAGCCACCAATCAGAACCACTTGGAAGACACTCTAACATCACTGCGTGGGTCCTTTCTCAGAGGTTCCGGCCCAGTGGCCCTGGACCCCATGGAGGACTCAGTCTGCATGAGCAGGACGGCACAGACAGAGCTGCTCACCCGGCCCGCCAGGGTCTTCCTCTCTGTGCACTTCTCCCTCCCTCCCACGACAGTGGCCAGCGACAGGCTGTTGGCACAGTGACCCTGGGGGAGGCTGTCACGTCCCTTTGGAAGGAGCTGCAGCGTCCTCAGCTCCAACTCCAGCTCGGGGCAGGAAGTGTGGGTGAGGGCACCTTGCCCCGCCTCTCGGCCACCACAGCGTGTGATCTGCTGCTCTTCCAAATTAAAAAGCCTGGCACTGACTCAGCGGGACTCTACACCGTCTCCTTACATGTTCCTGCTGTGCAAAGCCACGTCCCTCCAGCGTGTGCTGCAGAAAATCAATGGCACAGGCATGCTGAAGGACAGCGGGTTCATTAATTGTTACAAATCACAATCAATACGTACGAATAGCTATGTTCAAAACAATCCAATGTTTCCCCTGAAAACCCTGATTTCCTCAGACTTCAGGGTCTGACGCAAGGGCTTGGGAATATGCGTGGCTTTTTAACAGCCTCTTTGCTGCTGGAGCCCGGGTGCTGTGACAAGCTCCATGCTGTCTGGACTGGCACTCCTGCCCTCAGGGTGGCGGTGACAGTGACTGCTATGTCCTTTCCAGGTCTCTTCCCCCACCACGGTCCCCTCTGTCCTGGCCTCGCAGCGCAGCTTAAGCTGCCAGGACGTAACTATGACGCATGGGGCCTCGGCTGTGAAGGAGGCCACCTGCTCTTCCCCACCAGCCCTGGTGCCTCTCTCGCTTTGAGAGGAGCTCGCCCTTCAGGGCATGGAGGACACCAGCAGGAGGAAGAGGCCTGGCATTTCCTGCACTGATGGCAGGGTGGAAAGAATCCCCCGTCCTAAAACTCAGCAAGCTGTCAGCCGGAAGGCGCCACTGATTGGGCCTTACAAGGCATCGAGGTGTCTCTAGGCAGGGACACCGCGTCACTCACTGAGCAGCTGGGAAGTACAGGGCTGCAGGTCATCACTGCTCCTCCTGGGAGCTCTTCTGAGCCCCCGCCTAGCTGGTGTNNGACTCTGGATTCCAGAGTGAGGGTCCCTCATCTGTGCGTCACTGTCACTGTCTTCTCCCTTTCCTGTCTGGGACATCTGATTAGGTGACTCTGCGCCCATGCAGACCTTTCTTTTTTTTTGAGGAGTAAGTTTTTACCAGAAGAGGCTTTATTTTAAAAGGTTGTAGCACTGGAAAGAGACCAGAATCAGTGCCTTTGAAAGCGTCGAGGCCGCCGGCCACACCAGTTGTCCTCTAGGGGCTCCTCTGAGACACACCCTGCTCTGGTGGCAGTGTCCAAGTTCTCTACCACAACTCAAGCACGTGATGAAATCCCACGTTGTTTCCTGGTGGAGCAAGAGCAACAAGTAATAATGCTTATTTATTTTCATATTGCCCATGAGGGCAATCATTTTGGCCTCATCGCTGTCATTTAAACTTTAGGACTGTGAAGAATAGAGTAGAAAATCTATTTTTCCAATGCCTGAAATGCTTTTCTGGTAAGATTTCCCATCAGGTCTAAAATACTCAGAGACGTTGAAAACATACCGAGGACACAGAAATGTGTCTTCTGGGATTCGGTACCGAGGTGCTGAGCCCGAGACCGTGCTTGCTGCTCTTGTAGCCTCACGCTGCGCCCAGGCCCGAGGCCGCCGGCACGGAGGCCAGCAGTGAACTCAGATTTCCCTTCTTGACTCTGGTCAAGTTCTCTTTTGGTGTTTGTTTCTACAACATAAGAACTGCTCAGCTTCATCTCTGCAAGACTAATTTCCAGTTGAGGAAAACTCTAAGAACTTGCAAATGGAGCTTTTTTTTCTTTTTAAATCTTTTTAATTTTCTTGCAGGGTGTGCTTGAGACGTGGCACGGCTAGGAGACCTGAGTCCAGTGGGAGCTTCCTGTGGCTGGCTGCAATTAGACCACATACAAGTGGCTATGAGAGGGCCACTTCCTCCTCTGCGGGAGGGCAACAGTGAGCACCATGTCGCTGGGTGTTACGGTTGGTGTCTAGGTGTTCCCCCAGCCTCATGCCATCAGGGGGAAGCTTCTGGAGTTAGGGACTGATCCATGGTCCAGTGCTGGGGTTATGGTGTGAGTGCTGCACCGCTCTGGCGTGGATAGCCTGCGTGCAATAGAAGGCGTGGGGCTTTCTCTGTCTGCTGCCGCTCCTCCCTGTTTTGTCCTTGCTGCTTTTGCTGCTATCCACTGCCAAGCACAACTGCCCGCTGCCAAAAGCCACCCTGCCTTGGAGCCAGCCGAGTACGGACTGAAACCATCACGAACTGTGAGCTGAATGACCCTTTCTTTCCTTAATTTGGGTTATCGGGTATTTTATCCCAGCAATAAGAGAAAAGTAACCAAGACACTGGGCTACTGCAAGCACAAAATAGGATTAGTGTGATTGGTGGCAGCTCACGAATGTCACTGCCCCTTCATCCAGGAAGTCCACTTGTAGGAATTCACATTGCAAACAGCATGAATGTGTGTGTGCAGACTCCAGTGAATACTGTATGTGACACAAAACATCAGAAAGAGAATTTAAAGGGCAACTATGATGTGGAGAAAATCCAGAAAAGGCTATTTGTAATTGTGTGTGTGTATGTATGTGTGTGTGTGCATGCACGCAGGGGTCTCACTACATAGCTCAGACTTGTAGTGATCCTCTTGTTGCAGCTTCCCCAGCACTGGGATTACAGGTGTGCACCACCATGCCTGGCTTCAGTGGCTGGCACAGTGTGCCTGGGGTTCCAGGGCCAGCATAGCATGTAGTACCAGGGATCGGATTCCACGCAGGCGCCCCGACCACCGAGCTATCTCCCCAGCCCAAGGCTTTTTCTTTTCTTTTAATGTATGAGAACTCTTATAACTTAAAAATACCACAGCAGAAGACTTCGAGCAGCTCGTTGTGTGAGTGCTCCCAAGACCAGCAGAGACTCCCAGTACGCTGTAACTTGATAAGTGAGCGCCATCCAGCCCTGAGCAGTGCGTGACGCCAACTACCGCCTGGCCACGACCGAGCCACTAGTGCCCACCGTGGGGCTGGGGGCAGTCATCTCCCAACAGCCGGAGGCTACGGGTGAGAAGAAAGCCAGAAGGCAGAGAACCCTCTCTTAAGATGAGCACAGGGGTTGTGTGTAACATGTGAGAAACGGCAAGATTTAGTGCAAAAGTGCCACCGAATAAGGCTGTGGCAGCAGGAGCCACGAATCTGCTCACCCACAGTGCAATGTTGCCTTTCCATAAAATCCCACAAGGGAGCCCGAAGCACGTGCTGCGGGATAGGGTCCTTGGTCATGCGGCAAGAAAAGATTCCATTTGGTCCATCGAGAGCCGTGATTCCACGGGTGACGGGGAAGCCGCCCTGCACAAGGGCCCTCCTCTCTCCTGTCTCTCACACCAGCCACAGAGCTTTCGGAGGCGAGGGCCTTTTAATTTGTTTTGTCTTTTCCTTTTGTATTTTCTTTATTATGTTGTAGCGTATTACAGCATTGTAATCATTTTATATGAATGCTTGTGGTCATGGAATGAGTCATCTGACCTTCCATCATTTCTCGTGGGGAAATGCATTTTGATATATAAGTGCTTTGGGTTAGAAGCCTGTTTCTGGGACAAATTATGTTCACAAGCTAAGGTTTTACTGTAAGTGTTTGTATTCTTAAAAAAAGAAATTTAAATGATTGCTAAACTTGAAAATATGTTAGCATTCAGCAGTTTATTAACACACACATAACATAAGATGAATGCCTTCCCTGTGTCCAGTCTGAAAGACTTTTAAAGATAGTAACAGTAGAGTTGGATGTGCAGAAGGAGACCTGTCGTGCTTCGTGGTGGGCATGCGAGGGCACACTGCACAGGGCACAGGCGTCCGTGTCACGGCTTAGGGAGCTGTACGAAGCCCTTGCATTTCGGCTAACAGAACAGTTCCACTTCTAGGGATGAACCTTGAGCTGATAAATACGCATGTACTCAGAGAGGCATGCACCTTGAATCACGTTAATAGTATAGGAAAGAAATAAAAATGTAATAAGAAATTGCCTCAATAAATTACATGGAAACACTCCTCATTTATGTAAAAAAAAGACATTACAGGTAGTACCTGCCAGCGGGAGGAAACGTCATCATTTATTACTTGGCGGGGGGAGTAGTTTACCAGTGTCTCTGCGCAGCTCAGTCCTCTCTGCCTCGGGCCTCTGCCCATGCTGTCTGCGTAGGGGGGTGGGCTCTTTCCTCTCCTGTGCTCCTGTGACCCTTCAGACGACTGAGTCTGTCCCCTGAACACCCAGGTGGGGAAGCCCTGTGTCACACACAGGCTGCACCTGGCCCTCACTGGGGCAGGTCCCACACTGTCACTTGGCCCTGTCCCTGGTCAGCTCCTGGCTGCATCTCCCCCTAGGAGGAAGGCTCCAGCCTGCAGGCAGCGCCAGGCCAGCGACCTGTGTCCTTCCCGTCCAGGGAGGCCGCAGAAGACTGCATCCCGTGTGAGCCTTCTGTCTTGTTTAGGAGATACTTTTCCTACATTTTTCCCGTGTGTTTTTCTAGCATTAAATTATTTCTAATCCACATTTTGGTTTTTAAATTTATCTGTAGTTTATTTTCTTGTATGATGTAAAAAGTGAATAAAATTTTTATCTTTTTCTGAATTGATAACCAATTAACCACTTACTGAATAGTCCAGGGTCCACTGTTTATTGTTATAGTTTTACTAAATCACAACTACATTTACCCCTTTATGTATCATTTGCGGCCACCTTTCCAATATAGGGGCAGAGCTGACAGAGACTGTGTGACCCTCAAAGCCTAAACTACGCACTCTGCCCGCTGGGGGAAGTCACGCCAGCCCACGAAGGGTCCACTCTCTCAGTGACCTGTGAAGTCGTAAAGATCTGTCATTTAGAAACCATCGCCTATATTTTTAATGTGTTCCTGATCTCTCTGTTTTGTGTAGTTTATCTAATCATATTGTCTTAGTTACTCTTATCTCATTTCTGGGACAAAATACCCAACATGCAGAATTAAGGAAGGAAAGGTTTAGTTAGCTCACAGTTTGTGGAGGTTACAGTCCATACGCGGCTGGCTCCGAGGCAGAGCGGCACGTGGCAGAGGGCAGCCGTTTATGGCAGCAGAAAACAGCAAAGAGCAACGAGAGGAGCAGCTGCTCCGGCAGCTAGCAAGCCTCTCTCCCCTCCTTACATTGTAATGAGGATTACTCACCCCAGGGTGGATTATACCCTCACACTCATAATCCCAGCATTGAATCAAGAATTAATCACAGGGCTGGCCAAGTAGCTCAGCGGATTAAAGTGCCTGCTTAGGCAGAGCACAGTGGCTGGGGTTCGATTTGATCCCCAGTGTGCTGTGCCAGCCCAACCCTTGGGGCACACTCAGATGGCAATTGAGACTGGGTGTGGTGTTGCAAGCCTGTAATCCCAGCACGTGGGAGGCTGAAAAAAGAAGAATCACTATAAGTCTGATCTGTGTAGTAAGACCCTGTAGACCCTGTACTAAATACATAAAAAAAAAAAGAATGAACCACAAAGTCCAGAAGCCACCCAATGACTTCATGAGGCTTTGGGGGGACACCTAGACACAAAGCATAACACATATGTACTTGTAATAGTTTCATACTCTGTCACCAACTTTAGCATTATTTTAACTATTGATATCTAGTAGCCTTGCCTATGGTGTGCTTTTTCAAAAATGTCATTGACCTGTGTACACGAGGGGGGGCTAATTCCTAAAGTTCTGTGAAAATATTAATTGGGATTTTTATTAGAATATCAGGGAATTTATTGACTAATTTGGGAAGAATTAATATTTTTATGGGATCATGCTTTTCTATCTATAAACTTGGTATATTTATATTTATGTTATATTTAAATCTTCCATGAAATTATTCAATAATATATTGATATTTTTCTGTATTATTCTTGCCTCCTTCGTTTAATTCCCAAAGTATGTTAGTATTTTTATACTTTAAATATTTTACTTAAATTGTGTTTTCTTATATTATTGCTGTCCTATAGCAATAAAATGTTCTAAAATACCGGTCTCCTCTTTGAAAACTTTGATGCATTTATTTTCCTAGATAGACACTCTGTCGTGTGTGAGGAATGTGTAACTTCTTCCGCTTTCTTACTCTCCCCCTGCCCCGGCTAGGACTTCTAGTTCAGTGCAGATTAGATAACGCCATAGTAACATCCTGTCTTGGGTGCACAGCCAAGAGGGGAGCCCCTGCAAAGCAGTGGCATTAGGTCTCAGGGTAGACCCCCGTGTTCAAAGGAGAGGCCACGTGGACGCCGAGGTGCCTGCACCACCCCACCACGCTGCCCCGCGGTGGGACACCCCAGAGGCAGGGCGATGCGGCTGCACTTCCAGCCTCGCAAGCTGCCGCCTAAGCGGGCATTCTTCACAGAGTATCCCATCTCTTGGTTTTATTGTTGTAACAAAAAGCAGATAAATGCTGTCATTGTGTTCTTAAAAAATGCAGAGTCTACCAAAACTGTGCGTGCCCTTCAGCAGTCTGCGGTGCCAGTAGGTGCCCGGAAGCTCAGCGCCACCGCTCTGAGCACCTCCCGCAACTGTAAAGGCCACAGGTCGCCTGCATTTATCTCGTGATGCTGCCATACATTTGGCATGGGCATGTTTATGTATTTAGACAAGTCTTCTTTCTCTGGTGCATACTGTCTTCGGTGGTCTCTGTAAACTGACTGTGTCTAACGAGCACATCCTGGTCTTTGACGTCACTTTCCTGTGCCTTCACTTCCAACACATGTCACTATGTTTACGTTTGACATGCAGTGATTCAAAGTAGTGTCATGTAAGGAATCTGTACCCAGAAGCTCTGGTTCCATATTCCACTTCTTGTACCTTCCAGCCTTGGGATTCTACGTAGATGTTTATATTTTTCCTCTGAGCCTTAACTTACTCAGTTTTTAAATCAGAGCAACAGCAGAGTGGGGACACTGAGGGCTCAGAGGGGGAGTTCACACACAGCATGAAGCCCACAGGCACCCGAATGTCCCCTCTCTGTCCCCATGGCCACACGCCAGGTGGCCTTCGTGCTCAGCGTGGTACTCCCCTGGCTGTGCAGCCCAGCGTCACCCTCGCCCTCATGTGGATCTGGAGCCACGTGGGGAAGAGCTGGGGATGGAGAGGAGGGCCCGAGGTCCCCTCTGCCCAGAGCTCCTCTGTCTGCGGGGACACAGGGGAGGCTGGGTGCAGGCCCTTCCCCTGCCACCTCTGCAGAATGGATGTGTCGGGAGAAGTGTTCTACAGACCAGCCAAAGACTCCCCATGGTTCAGTTACACAGAGCAGAGTCCGTTGGAGAAGGCCAGGAAAGTGTCACCTGAACTGTGTAGGGGACATGAAGGATTTCCTTCACCTCCGGACAGCTACCTCCTGAGCTAGATGCATGAGGGGTCTGGCACCCCCACTGGCCATGCCAGTCTCATCTCAGCTCCTATGGCGCCATCGGAACACAGTCCTGCCCTCACTCCAGCCACGTGCCCTGCTCCTTGCTCATGGTGTAGACTTACAGGGACAGCAAGGCAAACTCCAGATGCCATCTGCGTGCACTGCCTCAGCTGCAGCCCCACACTGAGCACATCTGTGCTTTGGTTGTCCGGGTCTTACTGTGGTGGAACACACCTGACAGGCCCGCCGGCCTCTCCACTGTGGAGGCCAGGAGACCGGTACTAAGCACACCTAGCTTTCTGAGCTGCATCTCCAGGACTTCTCTCTGCCTGAAACTCTGTGTCCCCCAGACGCTGACTCCCCGTCTGTCTCTCCCAGCATGGCAAGGCCACTGTGCTCTCTGTGCCAGGATCCAAGCCCTTGCCACTTTGTGGAGGGGAACCATACAGAAAGGGGAACCTTGCATTTGGGGGTTGGCTCATTCCGCCTAACACAATGTCCTCAAGGTTTGGCTGCTCAGTCACAGGTGCCATGATGCCCTTCCTGTGTGCGGCTGTGGATGTCACTGTCCGTAGATGCCACCGTTCCTCCGGCCCTTTGCCCACTCATGAACAGCTGGCTGGCTCTGGGCTTCCCTACGGAGGAAACTGCAGGAGACGTCTCCTGAGACTCAGGCAAAGGTCAGCAGGAATTTGAGCACCACCTGTAACACTCACTGCGCAAGTGGGGTTCAGCCCGTGGGATGGTGGACGTGGAAACGACAGAGCCCAGGCTTCCAGGAAGCAGGCAGCCCGGGCCTGAGCCTCTACCCCAGCCCTGCCCTGGCTCATCCCTGGCCAGACCCATTTCTGCTCAGGAATTTTCCGGGGGGAATGAGTGTGGAGCCTCCTCTGCAGCGCTGTGCAGTGCAGCACGCGCCACCTCAGCTATGATCAGAGCTGAGGGATCCACACCTCTGCCACCCACCACGGGACATCGAGGCCTCGGGACGCCTCCTTCACAGGTGGCAGGTCTGCTGTGACAACCCTGGCGGGCCTGATCGCATCATGGCAGGGCCGTTGTGAATGCCAACGCGCAGCATTCACAGGACACAGACCCAGATGTTCCAGGAGCAGACTCCAGCTCATGGCCTGTGGCTGTGCCTCGGGCTGCCCTCGGAAGATCTCCCCACGTGACCCAGGGAAGGCAGGTTTCCGGAATCCCATGCAGACACCATCCGACCAAGGGCTTGGGTATGCAGATCCTGTCATCCAACATCTCCAGAATTGCGCAGTCTTGGTGGCCTTGCAGGGCAGCAGGCAGCTTTCATGGTCCATGTCTCCCAGCTAAGGACCTGAAGCTTCAGAGGCAGCTTCTCCAGGTCCACACAGCTGGTCATGGTGGAGCTGAGAATTTGGCCTGGGTTTGTCTTACTTCCAAGCCACTTCGTGTCCAGCCCTTAAGCCAGCTTGCCTGGACTTGTAAGAAATGGGAGAAATTCCCAGCCCAGCTACTGCAAACCAGCTGTTTTCCAGTTGTGGTACACAGACCCACAGTTTCTACATCCCTGGGTGATGTTTGAAGTGAGAATCCGTGGGCTCACAGGCACTGGACTCTTGCGCTCGGCTTGGCCTGGGGCTCTGCTCTCTGTGAGTGTCCTGGGCCATCTGGGGCTTGCCACAGGGACAGCCCTGGGGTGAGGCCTCCACGCTGCCCATGAGCAGGGGCCCCTCGCTGCTTTTGCTGTGATCAG
>NDGM011116049.1:0-13033 GCA_002564305.1 Octomys mimax
GCCATATTAATACGGTGAGCTGTAAAAGGCTCAAGTCAACAACTTCTCACATTGCTAGTTCTGTGGATAACCCACTACTATCATGGACTGCTGGACTATATTGGATTATTTTGCTGAATGCATGCACCTACAAGATTTGAATAGTGATGGAATACCCTCTCTGACAAAACAAAACAAAAAAGGGGGATATAAATATTGTAGGGAAAAATACATATATATGTATATACAAAATAGTTAGGATAGATATACAATTACTTTCTCTTAGTTCAATGAGAAGAAAGATTTATACTAATAGTGTTTAGACAAGAGACCATATCTGCACCTTGTGCTATGAATAACCACTACGAAGACAACAATATGCAATGTATAAATCCTTGTAACTGTCCTATTAACCTGTTTTGAAACTCTCATTGCTATTTCTTTCTCAATAAAATTAACAAAAAATAAAAAATATACCAAAAAATGAAAACCAAAACTATTTATAACCTGAAATTTATAATTCTTGCATTCATTTTAAATGTGTCAGGCTGCTCGTTGGGACTTTTGTCCTCATACGTTTGACTTTCTTCCTTCACAGCACTCACCTCAGATTTCATTTACACTTTTGTTCACAAAGTTGTCTTACATTTGTCTCCTCTGCTACACAGTAAGTATCGGGAGAGCCAGATGTATGCCTGCTTTACTTCCTTATTCGATGAAAATAGCACAGTTTCTGAAGTGAGAAAGAAATTTCCTAGTTATTTACTGGTGAATGCAAAAATGCTTCGGCATTCTCTGAGATACATTATTTTTTCCCTTGTACTTGCTTATTTCATTCTAAGGAAAATTGAAAAATTAAAATGCTACTAAAAATGATTTGGAATTTCCAAACAAGATGATAGGAAATCAACAATGGTTGTCATGTTGTGTATTGTTATCTTCAAAGGAGTTGTACAGATTACCAAATATAGGCATGCAAAATTGATCAGAAATTGAGGGCCGACCCAATATCTCAGCAGATTAAAGTACCTGCAAGCAGGCAAAGGAGCCAGGTGTTCAATCCCCAGACCTGCTGTGCCTGCCCTGCCCCCAGGGCAGGCTGAGCCAGCAGTTGAGACTGCGTGTGGTGGCATGTGCCTGTAATGCCATCTCCTGGGAGGCTGTAAACAGGCACATCACTATGAGTCTGTTCTAGTAGGGAGACTCTGAACACATTGGAGACCTTTCTCTAATTCCCTCGTCTGGTTGTTCATTCCTTCTCAACAGTCTCTTTCACTTTCACAACATATATTGTACTTCTCAGATCAAATTTTCTGTTTCAGTTTCTTAATCTAGGCAGACAATACATTTACACACTCAGGTCTGACTTATTTCACTTATGAGTGTGGTCTCTGGTTGCATCCACTTATCTATAAAAGCTTCAAGTTTATCTTTTTATAGTTGAGTAATGCTACACTGTATAAATATACATAATTTTGGTCCATTCCTCAGCTGATGGGGATTTGGGTTGTTTCCAAGGTTTATCTAAGACAAAATGTGCTGCTATACAGATGGGTACATATATATTGCTATGGTATGATGTTTTCACTTATTCTGGAAAAATACCTAGGAGGGGAATAGCTGGGTTGAATGGGACCTCCAATCCTAGCTTTTTGAGGAATCTCCACAGTGAATTCCAGTGATTATACTGGCCTACACTCCCACCAACAGGGAGAAGAGCTCTTTCTTCCCACAGGCCCTCCAGCATTCATTATTGGCTGACTTTTTGATGATAGCCATTTTTGTAAGGTGATATGGAATTTCAGTGTTGTTTTAATATGGATGTCTTGAATGACCAATGATATTGAGCATTTTTCTCCCCTCCTGAGCATGTTATTTTTAAGATAATAAAACCAACTTTTTTGAATGCAAAAATCAGAAATGAACAAGAATTCTGAAATTGGAGTATGAAATCAATTAAATAAAGAGAGATAAAAAGGATATCAGGAATTCAGAGGCACTAATACAGTACTGTGAACCACAAGTTGTAAAATGTTAGTACATGTAGCGTCATCAGGGTTGAGAAAACTATTCCCTCCCCCAACCCTTGAGTTTGGACAAAACCCTAGAGATAATCCTCTTTCCATTTTGCTAAGAGGTAAAAAATAACAAAAGCCTGGGAAATCTCTGAAGCTAAAGGCCAGATAACAGGTAACCTTTTCTCCATTTGGATCTTAACTTATTTCATTATTTAAAGAGAATAAAAAATAGTTTTTAAAAAATTAGAAAAGACATAGAACTTCATCTAACAAAATAATAGGAATTTGACAATGGTTGTTATAGCCCATAATGTTGTCTTCAAATCTCCACCTGGGTCTTACTAAATGTTCATAAATATGGACATCTTATGCATGTAATTCAATCAGAGTAAATTCTGGGAAATGCATGTTGTAATGGTTTGTGTCTAGTTGTCCCCTCAAAGCCTCATGCAGTCATGGTGTGGCTTCTAGAGTTTGTTACTAATTCATGATCCAATGCTGGGATTATGGATGTGGATGTTACATTAGCTCTAGGACAGATAATCTGCATTACAATGTAAGGAGGGGAGAGAGGCATGCTACCTGCCACAGCTGCAGCCCCTCCCCTTGCTCTTTGTTGCTTTCCACAGCATGAAGTCTGCCCTCTTCCATATGCTACTCTGCCTTCGAGCCAGCTGCACAGGGACTAAAACCCCTACTAAATGTGAGCTAAATAAACCTTGCCTTCCTTAACATGGGATGTCAGATATTTTGTCCCAGCAAAGAGAGAAGAGTAACTGAAATGCATGCTCATTGAAAGATAACTTAGCACCCTGTCAGTTATTCCTGCACATCTACCTAGAGATTTGCAGTGAGGAGCCTGATCTATCTACATGTTGTCCTTTTTATTTTCCTGTTGTCTCAGAACCATTTTTCTGTTCATACCGTGTCATGTCATGATGTTCAATAAGTGTAGCTGATTTTCTTCTACTGGATGATATACATTTGTGATTTTTGTTCCTTACACATAAGAAGCTCTAATTTCTGCCTGACTCCACCTACAGCATTCATATGTTTTAGAAAATTGCTGCATAAAATCGCCAAGAAAATGACCCACAAAATACCAGATAGGAACAAAGTAAGAAAGATAAGAGAGACTGAAGAGTGATACAAGACCAGGGTACAGGGTGTGGCAAAGCGAGAGTGGCCAAAGTCAAGTTTGGATTTTTAAATCAATTTTCCTTCTTTCTCTTTAAGACCTCATTGCTATTTGCTGTGCTGTATCAATTATATGAGTATGCTGAAAGAAGTTCTCCCCATAGAAACAAAATAACTTGGTGATATTTATGTCTTACTCTTCTTTTACAATTTCATTCTTTGTTCTCTTCTTACCTAAGCATTTTACAGCCAACCTACTTAAAGTCATTCATGTAAATTTGCTTTGAAGATTGTCCTATCACTTTGCCATTATTGTTCCTATTATCCTGTGCTGGAAAAAATAACCTGTTAGCTAAAATAACTGCTCTCCTCACCCTTTATTCAAAGATTTGTTAATAGAATTATTGGTTTGCAATAACCCAACTGATAAATAATGCCAAGAGTATAACGACTCCCTGTAAAGTAAGGATCAGTGGTGTAATGATGAAATAGGGGACTCATGTAAGAGTAAGAGCTGAAAAGGAGCTTTAAGGTATGAGACTATTACACAGCAGAGGTCAAAGAAAGTCTTCATTGTAACAGTAAATACCAAGTGGGTCTGTAGGAGAAACGTTCGTCATTAATTGACTACATCTAGTTGACATATATGAAATATTCAATCCTCAGTTGCCTTTAAAAGGTCATGCTTTAAAAGCATTGATAATCACTTTAATCATTTTATTTCCTTGGAATGCTATGTAAAGGGTATAAGGCCAGGCCCATGCTTTAATTTTTTCAGGAAAATTCTAGCTAAGATTATTAAACTTTTACATTCATTTTACTCCATGTAAATGAATTTTTACATTTCATTCCTTTATGTAGAGAGGGAAGTGATCTGAAATCACATAGAATTTCTGAGAAAGTAAAGAAAAAAATGTAAATAAGGCATTTAAAAGGCATACAAAAGATTACCTTTCATCGTCATACTCCCCAAGCTAGTGTCATGCAGACTTTTTTGGAGTCAGTATTCTCTTTCAGAGCTCATGGCATGAGTCTCTTTTCCAAGAAAGGCTGCATGTTTGCCACATTCAAGTCAAAGTTTCAGCTGTAATTCATGAGTTTAAAACATAGAACCATGTGTGTGGCTTTAATGGATTATTTTTCACTGTCAGCTCGTAACGCACATTGTTTGGGGTCCTGCTTCCATCTGCCTTGACACTCATTTTCTCTCTGATCTACTGCAATCACAACCACACTTCAGTTCATCTTTCAGGTACCCCCACCAAGCAGAGCACAAGCTTCTCCCTGTAGGAGGAATGCCTCATACAGTATCATCTGTCTTCCCTGCCCCAGCCTGTAGGATTGAATAGCAGACATAAAAGAGCCTGATATATGGTGAGAACTCAGTGTGAAGGTAGTCTGTATCATTCTTTCAGAAATCAGAATATAAATGTGAGTATTCTAGTGCACAAGAAGTGCACTGCAGGGGAATGTGACTTGGTGGCAGAGAGCTTGCCTAACATGTGGTTCTCCTTAGGTTCGAATATCAGCGATCTCCAGTTCTATTTTTCTGTTTATATTTCTCACGGCAGCTAGAGAATCCTTGTTACATGTAAAGTCCGTATGTTCAAATTCACCTACTTATTAACAATTATTTAAGGGATTTGGAAAACCTGTACTAGCAGTGTTTTCTTTCCTGATCTTTCCTAAACATGCGCAGCATGGAGGAAACTATGAAAATTAGCTCAGACACACATTCCTAGTAAGGTCAAAATAGATGGTGTCACTCTTTCCTATTTCAAATCTTTTTCAGTGACATGAGTGTATTGCCATGTCTCCTTCATTTACATGATTTTTATCAGTTATTCCACTGTTTAATGCAGCTCCAAGAAGTCTGAAGTACTTTCAAGTGTTTCAGGGCTGTGATTCACCTTGAAGACAACATATATTTTAACATCAACTTCATTGTTATGCACTACAGTATCATTGTGATTTTAATGTTAATGAGCTAAAACATGTTGTAAGATGATATTAAACAGAAAGCCTCAAAAATAAGGTTATTTATTAATTGGTAAATGAAATATTAGAACCTCAGGTTCTCAGAAATCCTGCATTTCCCCTAAAAGCCAATAGTTTAGCATGCACAAATTCTTTGCTTAAAGAAATTATATAGGACATTACTACCAAAAATAATTAGAATGGACTATAGTAGACATTTAAGTATATGCTTATAGTTAGATTCTTTAATGCCCTTTGTGGATAAGTAAGAATACATTAAAACTTAGATTGGTTCAAATTGAGAAGGTTTTATATATGTTCTATATAACATTTGGATATCTTTAGGAAGTTGCAAATGCCATTAAGTGTCTTTGTATAGGGTAGTTACAAGAGGTACTAGAAACCTACTGTAAATGTTTAAACTATAAAATTTTACTTCAGTCAATGTCACATTGCCAGTAATTACCTCAAAAAGTTCTTGCTTGCTTTGAACACACTTTTTGCATCATTCTTGCCACTTTATTCATCAGCTTTGGAAGTCTTTCATGAAGGTCCTTATGAAGTGTGATAAAAAGTTTCAGTGAATAACATTGCCTAGTTCCCTTCAAGGAAAAAGCAGGTTTGTAAAAACCTTACAGTATGTCCTGTTCACCTTCTTCATCAGGTCTTGAGCCAGGCATCTTCTGCTTTCATAAGCTAGGTTCTCACCATATAGCCCTGGCTGGCCTTGAACTCCCCAGGATCTCCCTGCCTCAGCCTCCCCAGTGCTGGAATTACAAGTATGTACATTCACGTCTGGCTGTCAGGTAACTTATGGCTCTCCCTCAAAGTTAAAATGATCATGAAAGTTAAACTGTTTTCAGTTGTTTTAGGACACGACTCCATGACAGCAAAACTAAAGATGCTCGCAAAAAAACTTCCAGAACTACTTCATAAGGTGATAAGAAAGATGAGATACATGTTTTTGAATCAACCAGTAGTAATTTGAAGGGCATTAATGGCAGTGTGTCTTTTACTTTGATAAGGTATTTTATTCGAACATTTATGGTAGGGCTGGCCAAATAGCTCAGCAGATTAAAGCGCTTGCAAGCAGATGTAGCAACTGGGGGTTCAATCCCCAGGCCTGCCTTGCTGGCCCCATCCCCAGGGTGCATTGAGAGGGCTAGAGAGACTGGGCCTGGTGGTGTATGCCTGTAATCCCAGCACTTAGGAGGCTGTAAAACAGGAGAATCACTACTCATCTGATCTAGTAGTGAGACCCAGAACACACTATAGACCCTTCCTTAAAATATAGAAGAAAAAAAACAAACAAACAAATAAATAATCATATACTTTATTTGTATCATACAACATAACCATCTGGACTCTACCCCATAAAAGCAAAGCTGCAGTGGCAAGAATATTTCTAAAGACTTCACACAAGGAAATTTAGTCCAGGAATTGGAGAAATCAAAATGGAAAAGTCTAAGTCAACATCAAGATGAAAAAGGAGGAGACAGCAGAGATGACATGTGGACTGATGTGAAGTTGGATTATTGAAATGAGACTCTGATTGGCTGGAAAACAGAAACCCCATCAGCACAGAGGTAGCTAAAGTGGGTTGAAGAGCCACACAAAGACCAAACTTTCAAACTTAATGAATCTTTATACTTTGTTTAGTGAAATTTTGAATCATTTATGATGCTCTTTTTTCTATCACTATTGTATATCCTTTAAAAATAAATTTTTTAAAAAGAAAAAAAAAAACATATCTTCCAGGATGAGGGAGCACTTTAAAAAAGAAAGCTTGGCCACAGCAGCGTGAGCATCAATGTGACTAACACAAGATAAGGTATGAGATTCCCAGGTAATTCTTCTCTTCCCCAGTTCATTATATCTATTTATGTAGCATCATGTCTTCTTGAAAAAAAATCTAAGAACACAAAGTTCTCATGTAACCATGATTTTCATTGTACCCCCTACATTTCATGAACTCCTGGTAAGTATTAGTCTTGGTATGGTATTGAAATGATTTCATCCCTGTGTTTGTTCTGTGTCCAGAAGTTCTGGAAAAATAATGAAATCTGTTAATATGGCTCTTATTACCATTATTACTGTATGTGTAATAATGTAAAATGACTGCTGGTCCATCACATGTGGAAGAATAAAGTGATTTATACCCACACCCTAGCCAATTTTTGTACATTAAATATATTAACAGGAATAGCCTTGCTTTGAGGACAATACCCTTCATTGAATTATTTATCATAAAATTGGCTCCTTGAGATTGTGGAAAAAAATGCCTATTTCAGTCTTGCAGTGCAGGCTCTCTGATAAACCTTAAATATGGTGAAATAAAATAATGAAGCTAATCATCTTTCCTACAGAATAAAAGCAACCTTTCCAAAAGAATCATAGGGCATATGATTATACTACAAATAATGAAAATATTAATGATAATGTTTCTTAAACGGTAGCCAGTTATTCAATTACCAAGGGCACCTGCACACAAAACTGAAAATTACATATTTTATAAAAATCCTTCAATGTCATCATTTTTTATTTGGTTCTCCAAATTTCTGATAAAAACCTCATCTTTGTTATAATTTTATGTATAATTATTTAAAACTTCTGGTGGGAAAATACATGCTAAGATTTTAAAAAATAGAAATAAAACTGAAAATATTTCTCCTATAAAAACATTATCCTTTTCAAAAGTCCAGATACTAAGATATATCATTATATAGTGATTTCATATTTGCACGTTTTCCAGCTTTAATCAAATGTATAGGAATTTATTTATTTAGGTATATATACATGGAAAAATTAATCCAAATACACTAAAGAAGAAATAAAGGAAAAAAGGAATATTCCCATTAGTCTGGGCTATCTAGTACAAAGGGGAACTATCCTTCAATGTGTAATAATGCTTATTTCTCTAGAGGGATATGACAGAAACTTTATCATATTCTTTTTTTCTTAATTTATTTAGGACAGGCTCTACAGGGTCTCACCACATAGATTAGACTCATAGTAATCCTCTTTTTTTCAGCCTCCCAAGTGCTGGGATTACAGGCACGTGCCACCACCACCATTCCCAGTCTCAATCGCAGTCTCAGCACACCCAGAGTGGGGCTAGCACTGCAGGTTGGGGACGGAACCCTGGCCACTGCTCTCTGACTAAGCAGGACTGCTGAGCTATCTGGCCAGCCCAAAACTTCAGCAAATTCTTTCATTAATTTATTCAACAGTCACATTGCATCTATACAGCTGGTTGGCAGCTTCCTCAAGAGTGAGTGAGTCTAACAGCACCTGGAGACACAACACAAAGCTGTAGCATTCCAGCATGTATGATCACTGGTTATCTGACTGAGTGACAAAGAAAATAGAACGTGTCTTGAAAGATGAGCAAGAGCCCACCTCTAGAAAGGGAAAGTGCATTCAAAGATGAGAAGTTTTAAAAATGCTACATCTAAGTGGAGGCAAGTCTTACACAAGTGTTTCTAATTATGAAGGACCTAGACAATGACATTGATTTCTAATTTTTCTGTAGTCAGTGAGAAGCTAGCAGAAATTCCCAAAAGAGCATCCAGGCTTCTCTTTCAGGGGAGGCAAAAGCAGTGTCATTAACAGGGAAGAAATATGTGGCAGAACCTTGTTTGGAGGGAAAACCACATTTCAGCTGCATTAGCAGTGCCAGACTCCTGTGGCAGAACATTATTTGCTATTTCCTGGGAGCTCAACAAAAGAGAACAAGCACTTTCCACTCCCTGTCTGAATTTTTGGCTGTGACCTCTGTTAAAGATTTATCATCTTGTCTTTTGTTTTATAATAAGTTAACTGGCTTCCACCTGACCTATCACTCATTTTAAAGTATCTCAATACTCTTGAAGGTCCAATTCATATAGAATTTATCCAAATTTTCTTATAATCATCTTTATCTCTCCTGCTTTACACAGAAGTGTTTTATTGCACTTTACCCTCAATTTTTAATTTGAATTGTAAAGAGAAATCCAAGAAGGAACCACCTTAATTAGATGAAATACTAAGACAATGGCACAGGGACTAGAGTCAGGAATTCTCGCTAGAATGTGGTAGACTGGATAGGAAGATTAAGGGTGAGCTGGCCTCTTCAGTGAGCACTAGAGACAAAGGTGGGGTGCAAGGGCGTGCTACACATTACAAGGAAACTAACACAGTTCAGAACCTGTCGCTTACTCAGAGGTGTACCGTGAATGGTGGGAAACAGACAGATCGCACTTCCTCTGAGTGCTCGTGTCCATGTCCGAGTGAACAAAGCCCAAGTGCACCAGTCAGCCACTGAGGGTTCTTTGTCAAAAAGAGACAAAAGTCTCCTAGTCTCCCACATTTTAACAATTCTGTGTCTGTTTGCATGTCATCTTTGTTGCCCCTTACTCAGGTACAAGCTCTAAGGTTGGCCCTCTGTACCATGAGTCTTTGCAGACCAGAAGGGAAGCACTTCATATACTAGTGACCTCCTACACTGGAAAAGTAATACTACTTACCCTACAGTTGTTCTTGGAAGTGCACAGCTAGTTACAGAGCCCTGAAAGGCCTCCCAGTGCCTTTTGGAGTATCTTGAGTTTTAAAAACCTATTTACATAAATTGAAGATCTGCTATGTTTCAGCTGCTGGTTCATCAAAGATTGGGCTCTGCACATGACAAGAGGATTTGCCTACATACGCATTCCCATCTCATCAGAGCAGAATGTCAGAGGCAACAGAAAGAGACAATGAGAGAGAGAGGAAGGGAAGGAGAGAGAGAGAAGAGAGACAGGCAGACAGAGACAGACAGAGAGAGCAAGGAAATTTTTAACAGAAAATAAATTGAACTTCAAAACCATTGAAGGAATTCAATGAATAAAGACTATGGAGGCAAAAGATACCATGCTGGTGTCACAGAACTTTGTAGACATTCTGGAAGTTAGGCTTCGGATCAGATGATATCTCCTTGTCAGACTCTACCCAGGCACAACTTTCCCAGGACCCAACCTGTTTTTAAGCAGCCACATTGCTCTCAGCACAAACTGCAGCCCCCAGCACAAGTGCTGCCCTTAGCAAACAGGACAACACGTCACAATGAAGAGGTGAAGCACAACACGAACCTCCTCAAGCCAGGGCGGCTGATAACATCCACACATTTGCACCATCCACACATTTGACCACTGACATTTGCTTAGCCCTCAGTAGGTCCCTTGTTTGACCCCCTGATAGGATTCCATGCCTGACTTCCTCATTTGATCCCCCTTTGCCACGCCTTATACAAACCCTGCTTTTCTTTGCTGCCTACAGACTATCTTTTCACCCTCCGTCTCCCTGCCTCCAGGAACACCTAAGCCTGCACCTTGCTGTCTTTACAGGAGCCTGTCTAGTGGCCTCTGACTCACCTTTGTTACACTACTTTAGTTGAAAAAAGTATTGAAGGTCATAACATCACTGAATTATATGAATTTGTCCATTGCTTCAAACAGCAGCATTACTTGTGCTGAAGTTTATGTTTTCTGGTTGAATAGTTTTGTTGATTAGATAATTTTTATTAGCTGCCCTGCACAGTAAGAACCGTTAAGGTTATAAGCAGGTTTTAACAATTGTATCCTGTGTTATTTTTCTAATGTGTATATTTATGCACACTGTTGTGTGAACTGTTATACTTTAGGCAGTTTTAGCAGCTCTAACTTGTGACATTTTAAAATGTGTGTATTTATGCATATCATAGAACTGCTAATGTTATAAGCATTTATAAGGACTTTATCCTAAGATAGTTTTAACAAATGTTTATAATTACAAATAAAAAGGTGTTTAGAAAAATACAACTTGAAGTCATTTGTTTACAGGAGTCGCATGGCATTTGGTATCTTTCTCAAAGTAAAACAGACTTCTTGGAAGTGTGTAGCTGAATCAGAATGTATATAAATTTGTAAAATCAAATATTCAATGAAAATAAAATGGATACATTATATAATTCTGCATAACACAAGTGTTTATTAAATAGCTATTTTCCCAAATGTTTATTAAATTGCTACTTTAACCAAGATACTAAACATAATAGAGCAACAGAATGATGAAAAATACATACTTTCTAACAAGGGAAGTATAAATTAGATGAGAAATGGCCACATACAGAATTAACTTAAAAATTTAACTATGGGAAAATGGTATTATAGAGATTCAGAGTCTAGTAGCAAAGTGTTTTAAAATAACTTCTGGTCTCTAAATACACTACGGGCCGGCAAGATAGCTCAGTGGTCTAAAGCGCCTGCTTAGAAAACCTTTGGTAGGCGCAGGGGACTGCAGATCAATCCCTGGCACCACATGCCACTCCAGTTCTGCCCTCAGGGTAGGCTGAGCCAGCCAAAAATAAAAATAAATAATAAAATAATATACTCTTCTGTAATTAAGTGATGTGATATTTATTGCTTTTACCTGGGATATATTTTTCTCCTTCTGTTCACTCTTCAGTATTCTCTTTTAACCATCCTGAAATCTAGAGTTATTTTTTTCTGTAATCTTTTCGTAGATTAGACTGCAGGAATAAACCAGTAAATTTAGCAGCTTCACACACAAACATACAAATTAAGCAAACTGCAATGTTCACCAAGATTTTTCTCTAGGTGCCTAGAAACCAGGTAGATGCTAACACCACCACGTACCAATGACGCCACTTTGGAGATGTGTCCCTCTTGACCACCTGTGTTTCTAGCCTGGTCTTCTATGACTTGTTCTAGGAAGAATACTTATTTCTTTTACTCAAATAAATAAATAAATTCATCATTGTCTCAGTACTCATCTCTCATTGCTGGGACAAATGCCCAACACCCAAAATGAAGGAAGAAAATGTTTATTTAGGTCACAGCTTCTGGAGGTTTCAGTCATACTCAGTTGGCTCCAAGGCAGAGTGGCACAGGGCAGAGAGCATCAGCTCATGGTAGTGGAACAACAGCAACAAAAACAAAGAGCAATGGGTACAGAAGTGTGTCTCTCTGTCTCTTATGTTACATTCAGGCTCTCTGCCAGGCTGCGGAAAGTACTCACACCCATAATCCCAGCAGTACTGAGACCCATAATCCCAGCCTTGGATTACACATAATCCCAGTGGATCATGAGTTAATCACAAACTCTAGAAATACCCACCCCATGACTGTATGAGGTTTTGGGGGGACAACTACACACCAACCATAACAATTATCTAATATCAGGAAGTAATAAAGCTAATATCTGGTTAATAACATTAACCTGATGAAGTTATTATTTTTTAAGAGTGTATTAAACAGAAAAATTGCAAGTGATACAGAATTTCACTTAACAAAATAATATGAATGTCGCATTATTTGCCCTAATGGATAGTGTGGTCTTCCAACCAGTTATTCATATTACCAGATATGTGCATGCAAAATTGGAAGAAGAAATATATAAAAAATTAAGAAGAAAAAAAAAAGACAAACAATTGAAAAAAAAGGACAAAAAAAATTAAGCATTAACTGTTCATTTCCATGGACGAGCAGAAATATACAGCATGGTTGATTTAAGAAGCTAAGCAAGATAGCAGGCTTTCTGCTGATAGTGTCCAGCATCCCGATATCTGAAAGATCTGGTAACACTAAGAGGATAGTGAGCTTTATGATGTTCTACTAGAGAACTGATATCAAAAGTAGTAATGTTCAGGGAAGTGGATTCAGGATACGATGTTACACAGCAAATTGTAGGAACCATCAAAATGCTGCAATTGAAATACTTGAATCAGTCAAGCCTGTTTCCTTAAAATATCACCTAAAATCAAAATTATTTTGAGGTCATAGGAACATGTTAAACCTATGACCTGGAAAGGAGTTGAGGCAGACAGGATCTCTACTGTGGATTCAGGAAAAGTACAATGTCTAGGAATCTAGTAAGTTGTAGTGTGAGCCAAGTTTTCCTGCCTGAGG
>NDGM011116060.1:0-11863 GCA_002564305.1 Octomys mimax
AAGAAATTACCAACAAAGTGAAAAGACAACCCACAAATTTGGAAAAAAATCTTGACAAGTAAGCACTCAGCAAAGGTGTTCTCTCTAGAATTTATAAAGAACTAAAAAAACAGTAAGGTCCCAAAATTCAAAGACCCAATCCAGAAATGAGCATCCGAGATGAACATACACTTCTCAGAGGATGAAATTATAGAAGCAAATAAATATATGAAAATTATCCACATCACTAGCCATCCGTGAAATGAAAATTAAAACAACACTGAGACATCATTTCACCCCAGAAAGAAAGGGTATCATAAAGAAATCAACCAACAACAAATGTTGGAGAGGCTGTGGGGAAAAAGGAACCCTTCTCCACTGCTGGTGGGAATGCAGACTGATGCAACCATTCTGGAAATCAGTGTGGAGATTCCTTAAAAATGTAGGACTGGAAATCCCATTCAAACCAGCAATTCTTCTACTGGGAATTTTCCTGCAGGATCTGAAAACATCATATCATAGTCATAGATGTGTACCTATATTTACAGTAGCACAATTTGTGATAGTCAAATATTGGAAACAACCAAGATGCACGTCACCTGAGGAATGGATGAAAAAGATGTGGTATTTTTATGCAATGGAGTATTACTTAGGTATAAAGAATGATAAACTCAAAGTCTTTATATTTAAGTGGATGCCTCTTGAAAATATACTCATAAGTGAAATAAACCAGACCCACATGTGTGAATATTGTATAGTCTTCCTGGTATAAGATCTCAAAAGAAGAAATACAAATAGAAAGATATAACACAATTAAAAGGAAAGCAAGAACTTGAGGATTAGTAAATGAAGAGAGAGCACGGGAAAAATACTAGGAAACTTGACAGGTGCAAAGCCATATATTTATATGTACAGTTGGATAAAGCAATGATCCTGAGAATTTTCTGAAGGTTTTTGAAGCTAGCAGTTAATTGGTAGGACTGTCACCCTGACTAACTATATATGCTGATACCTGTGAAATAAGCAACTGCACTGATGATGGCAGTGTGTAATAGTAGGGTCGTACTTGGAGTGCCTTGCATTCTGCTCTTCTGAATATGTTCTGCTTGTCATGACACACCAGTTGTTGCTGTGGTGTCTCTCAATAGATGAGTCATTTGAAAAGCTAGATGTTCATTTAAAAAGGAAGGAAGTGGTGAATGAAGGCAGGAGGCAGGAAAAGGGGTATTGTGGGACTGTCCTGCGAAAATGCTGTGCATGGTAAGATGTCTAAACTTCTGTGTAACAATATGCAATTGTTTATTCCATTCAATTCTTTGTTCAAGATGAGAAGAGTCTGAAATCTCGCTCCACAAGGAAAGGCTGGCAACCCAGAACTTGGTAAAAGTTAACTGGTGGTTCACTTTTAGGAGGAGCTACCTGATAACATTTTGGTATAGCCAGGAGTTTCTGATAAAAGAAACAAACAAACAAAAAAAAAATACAGGTATTGCTTGCTACAATGATATTTATTGATCATCATCTTAAATGACTAGTTGCTTATCTGTGGGCTCCACAGTACCACAGATTTCACAAGAACTACTGACCTTTCCTTAGTGGTTGAATAAACAGTGCCTTAAATAATGCGAAATAATTCAGTGCTAATTTTTAGAATGAGTGGGTTAAAAATTGAGGAATCAAGAATTGTAGCAGATAAGTTGGACCATCAATGGACTTCTTAAAAAGAATTGGGAAGGAAAAACAGAAGAAAAAAAGAGGAGTATTTCCTTCCCTGATGGAATCATCAAAAAAACATAACTTTCTCCCAAATATGTTTTATAAAAACATAAACTCACTGACAAAGTAAATCCCAATAGCAAACCGTGCTTCAGATGACAGTAAGACTTTTCTATTGATTGACAAGGTAATAATCGCGAGCTGAAAAGAAAATACTGCAAAAGTCCTCATGACAATTGCTTTGAAAGATATTCATGAGACCACTAAAAGAAATAGAAATGTGAGTTGGGAATAGCGACAATGCCTACATATAGATGAAACTACTTTTGTATATCTGTTTATATTTTTTTCTCAACTTGTACAAAGTTTTATACATAATAATATCATTAATTTTGAAGTAAATTTTACAATTTTATCAGGCCATCATAGTAGGAGGTATAATTTAGTGTTCTTTTATGAACATTATACATTTTTAGGATCATCAGGAGGTGATTATAAGGTGATTGCATATATCATGAGATGCTTCAATCATTTTCAAGAGAAATGCATTATCCACTTCGATGGGCATATCACTGTTTGGCCTGCCACATAATTTCATCTAAAGGCATTTCAGTCTTCCAGAAGGTAATGTGACCTTTGACAAAATAACAGTCCTCCCTGTGGTCAGTGGTTTTGTTCATTAAGTGGGTTTTGATCCAGGTATTATGCTAAGCTACTTTAAGACAGTTGATCTAAATACTTTGAAATGAGAATTTATATACACTTTTACTTTTCTATTATCATATACAGTATTTTCTGCAGAAGGATTTATTTTCTAAACTATTTTTCTATTGATCCACGCATTCCTTCATCCAACCTTCACTCTGCCGCTAGCAGAAACTACAATACAAATACCCCATGAAAAATACTACTACAGTTACTTTTACCAGCATTAACAGTAATGAACAACACTTATCAAATAGATCTAAAATGTTATACCCTGAGCTAACGTATCTCAAATATGACTTTGCCCAGAATGATATTTCGCAGATATGTTCCTATTTTAATGAAGGTAAGGGCTTAAGTTGCCTAATCAATTTCCTTCATCTCTGAAATTATCATGTTTCTTTTCTTTTTTTTTTTTTTTTACTTTGGAGATCATGATATAGAAGTTAATAAAACTATAGAAAGTTGTAGTTATCATGTGGTGATATTAAATAGCTGATCTGGGATAGAAAATACTTTATCCTAATGATTCTGATAAGAACAATATCATTTTTCCTGTGCCTGCTGTGATGTTTTACAAAAGCATTTTACTTCGGAATAGCTTTAGACTTAAAAGGAATAATTCTAAGTATTCTACATAGCTGAGGAATCTGGTTGTCAGCTTCTTCTTCTTCTTCTTCTTCTTCTTCTTCTTCTTCTTCTTCTATGTTTTTATTATTTATTTATTTGTTTGTTTGTTTATTTATTTTGTGTGGAACAAGGAATTGAACTCAGGCTCTTCCACTTGCCAGGGAAACACTTGTTCTACTAAACCATCTCCCTGGTCCCTTGGCTGTCAGATTCTACATAAGGATATTCTTGTGGATCACAGCCACATTCCTGGAGAATAAGTAAATTCTTCCATCAGAAGGCAAAAATGGGTGCTCATTACGTTCGTCAATTCTACAGAAAAGTGAACAAACAAATACAAAGAACTACAAAGTAAAACAAACCACAAAACCTAAAAAATATATTAAAGATGTCTCTTAAACCAGAAGTTAGAACTGGTCATCTTCCGACAGTGACGCTTCATGGAAAGTAGCAGTGAACCACTAGTCACAAGGCAAGTTTCACGTCGTAGCTGGTTCCGCATCTGGACCCAGGGTTGCATAGTCATGTAAAATAATGTACATAGGGAAGAAGTACACCAGCCACCTTTAATAATGACAATAAATATATACTAATACTGTTACAATGTATTGGTTTTATTTCGTGGTGAAGGGCGATTTTGAATTATTTAACCGAAGGAGGATTTAACTGACTGACACCTTAGTTTACAGCACCAATATGAGATTGGCGCACGTCAGGCACCATTATCTTTTTCGCTGTGCTTCTTACCCATTCTATTAGCCACATGAAAAGAGCCTTCATAGTTTGTCTGTTTCCCTTATAATTAATACCATAGTCGCAAGTGGTAAGCCCAATTCAGGCAAAACCTGATGCACGTTTTTAAATCAATACATCTTTCCTGATGTCTTTAAAATATTTCTTTTATAAAATTGGCTTTTATTAAGATGTCAATATTTCAAGCATTTTATATAAAAAGCCAAATGGGATCTGTCAGATCTGCAGCTCTCAAGTATAATCTTTAAAGATTTTTTTTTTCTTAACCAGGTTCACTCATAAAGTTAAGCAGGTTTAATATAACTTAGGGAGTGATTTGATGGTTTTAATAAATGAGTGAAATGTGTTTAATATATCACTCGCAATATATTGGCAACAGTAAAATTTATTGAGGCATCAGGAAGAACAATATGAAGGAGTAGAAGTTAACTTTTATTTTGTAACTGAATTTCAGATAAATATTATGAGAAATTTGGGTTAAAAATAGCTGATGAATGAAACAAAGTGACAGCAAAAGCAAATAAAGACAATTTTTGTTCCCAATTTTGTCTCTTCCTACATGAAAGATGTTGAGTGTACTGCACAGTGGTCTTCAGCTTATGAACACTTTTGTTAGTAAATAGAAACACTTGGCAAAATGTTGTTTTGTTTCCAAATAAAATACATAATGATCTGGGCTTCAGCCATCATTTTTGCATAAACACAAACATAGCCATCTTTTTTCAGTAATGTAGAATGAATTAAGTTCATAAACTGAGGTACAGTGTCCCTGTTCTCAAGTTTTTGGGATTCAAGGTTATGTTTTTCATGTAAAAATATGTATTTGTGTTCTTTCTCTATTATTTTTGTGTGTTTTCATCCTATAATATTTTTAACACTTTTAACATGGGAATTTTACGGATTTCAAAATTAAATATTGGCCCCTACTTGTTATAAGTACAACAGAGATAAAAACAGTCAGGATGTTGTGATATTGATGTGAACAAATAATATTCAACATGATTAGAATAAAATATTTTGGCTGAAGACGTAAAAATGAGAAACAGAAAAGGAAACAAGGTACAGTGCTTAAAGGCAGTAGCAATACATTTTGAGTAGATATTGATGTAAAGTGTTACAACAATTTTAGAGTGCATTATGATATTTGTAAATATAATGATACATCCTTATCTTTCCCATCACATTTATCATAACATGCTATGAAATACCAAATATTTGGATTAGAAACCTTCTCTGTTTCATGACATCTCAATGAACACAACCATTTTTCTCATTGAAGAGAAATTTTAATTGCATGAGGTTTTTGTGTTTTTAAGCAATGTAATGTAAAGCAATGTTTTGTTTAATAACTTGAAGCCTGCCATTAGAACATATCATGGCATAAGTTACAATAAAGGCAGAAATATATGAGGATACTTTTGTATGAGTAATAGAATCATTACAATGTTGTCCCAGTTCCTATGTGATTATGTTTCTAAATACTTCATATATTACATCATGATTGATCATGTAATTTCTTGTTTTACACTCTATGAATACTTTAGATATCATTTTTTCAATTCTACTTTACTTTAACTACAATTTTTTTGATTTTTCATTTCTATTTCCTAGACTATCATCTCAAAATATTGTAATACTATATAAAAGACATTAAATCTATAGCTAACATATGACAACTGAACTTTAATGTGAATTCCCTGACCACACTACCTAAGTAACACAGGGGAGGTGGTGGTGAGAGAGTTGAAAACTCATTAAAAAATGTGTTTTGAATTTTAGTTTGGGCATACTCTATAGAAACATATGTAAAATTATCCTCAAAATAATTTTGAAAGATACTGTTGTTCACAGAACTGAGTTAAAACCTATCATTCCAACTCAAAAGCACACCTAGATGCTCCATTGGTGCAATCAATTTATGTGTGTTACTTATATAAAACTATACCTGAAAAAATCTTTAATTATCAGTGTGTTTTATTCTTTGCATCCACTTAGCTCTTCTAGGTCAAGGTAGAGTGTGACCCTTAGGTTTCCAAAAGCAAAGTTCACCTGATCCAATGCGATATAGCAATGCTTATTCAAGTAAAACTGCTAATGTGGATAAAACTCTTTGAATATTCAAGGCTGAAAAACATTCTCCATGTTTAATTTGAATAATATACTGACTGCACTTTATTGGAGTCATTACTACATTCAAATGAAAATAAAATGTGTGCATTAATATTTTGAAAATTTGAAATCAAAATTTTGCATTATTTATTAAGGCCTAGGACATGCTGCCTCACATTACTGAACTTCAGAAGATGTTATGGAAATGCCAGAAAACATTTAAGTTGGTAAAACATTATTATAAAAAATGCACATTTGCCTTTAGTCTCATTCAAGATACTCCACTTCTGCTTGCTTCAAACACATTTATTCCACTTGTCATCCTTTCTAACACAGTTTAGGAAGTCCTCTTTCTCAAGTGTCTTTCTCAGGTGTGATTAAAAAATAGAAAGTGTTTCTCAGAATGCTATCTGATGGAGTGGGGAGAACCTAAAAACATTACAGTAGGCCACATCCACCATTTTTAGTGGCTTTGAGTTTGTGACTTATGACTTTTCTTCAAATTCATTTGTCCATGAAAAGCAAACTTCAGGCAGCCACAAATGCATAAGTAGTGACACTCCCGAGAAGTCTCTCAGAACTGCTGCAGAAAGCAGCAATTAAGTGGGGATAAGGGCACTCAAACCAAGAGGGAGCATTGTGAGGGAGAGTGGTGGTCTTCACTTTAATTGACTTTTTTGTTTTCAGAATATTTTTCAAACACACCTTGTGGATTAATTCTCTGTAAATTGCAGTGAGAGTGATATCAGTTTACCTCCCCAGGCTCCTGTGATCACAACTGAACTGTAAACAGCAAAATGAATTTACATTGTCTGATCTCACATTCATTTGTGTTTACTTTTCAGTCTACATTTTGAGAGACAGAAATGAGCAAGATTTTGTTTTAATGTATTTGATACAGGGTCTCACTACTCAGCTCAGACTCATAGAGATCCTCGTGTTTTCAGCCTCCCCAGCGTTGAGATTATAGGTGAGCTCCACCACTCCTGTGCCCTGATTCAGTGGCTATAACAGTGTGCTCTGAGTTCTGGGGCTAACCAGCCATGTGGTACAGCGATGGAACTCTGGACCTTATGCTTGCCAGGCAGGTGCTTAGACTGCTGAGCTATCTCCTCAGCTTAATTTTATGATTTCAGGCTCATTCATATTTCTAATTAAAATACATACTGGAACATATTTCTGAATGACACAGCTATTTAACAAGTGTATTTTCCATGGTCTAGAAACAGTATTATGTCAGCATTTAGAGAGGATTGGGGGTTGCACAATACTGTTCGAAGCAGAGAAGTAATCTGTAAGGAATTTTTCTTCATCCACTGTTGATACCTGCTTCACATTGCAAAATTTCTAGTTTTCCATTTTGTGTTTTTCTTTTCTTCATTCTCTACCTAAAAATGATTTAACTATTATATTAAAAAATCCCCTTGTCTGACTTAAAAAATACTAGAAATAAACTAGTTTATAACAAAAGCACTTAAGTATTACTTGGATTTCCTAAATACTTTCTATGTGGCCAGTGATGGTGTGACTGGTCTAAATAAATATCTACTGAATTTCCTCTGCTAATTGAGGTTTATAGTAAGAATATATTCATTTTTTAAAAAGATTAGATACCCTAAATTTTTCAGAAAAATATAAAATATTCTCGATATATCACAGGAAGAGCATTTAGTAACAGCCTTTCTCCATTATAGACAAATTTGGTTGGTTTGCAAATATTATTTAAATGGCCTATTACTTATACATATAGGAAATACACAAGAGACCACCGCTATTATGTTCTCTAAAGATGTCTATTGAGCATTGTTATAATAAATCACTTCATTTTAATTGTGTGAATCATTGCAGGACACAGCATGACATCTGGAATTGTGAAAAGCTTTTGCATCAGTAATTCTGATTGTTCAATCATGTATACACGTTTTCTTAACGAAGATATTTTACACTTCCTTTTCAAGTAACAGATACCACACAACTTACACATTTGCATCAAAGAAGAGATTAAACAGCTTGGAAGTTATGTTCAACAATTTTCTTCTGTTTTTAGACCAATGACAATCTGTAAAGGGATTCTGAGTACTCAGGAGATGGCATTTAAGGTTAAGTACGGAAATGACACAGAGTAGAAGAAATTGTGTGTAATAGTCATTGCCTGTATGAGTTTTCAAGAAACTGTGGGTTGGAAATCATCCCTGTAAGATGGAGACTAACGTAGATTTTGCAATCCATCTGTGGCAGAAATGGGGATGGCTACAGAAGTAAATACTATGTTTTAGCAAAAAAATAAAGTTCACCTATTACTAGAAAAAAAAAAAGATATCAGAAACGAAAACTGGTAAATAAAAACAGCTCACTGACTAGAGAATTTGAAAAGGGAAAACAGATCAGTTCAACCAAAATAAAATATGTTCAAATAGCCATTGTAGAGTTTTGGAAGTGTCACATGTGCTTTGAATGATAGTGTGAAATTTTCTTCTGAAAAATGAAGACAGAAGTTTGGCATGTTTGATCAAGCCCGGGGAACAGCGTTTCCAGAGTCTGCAATCCATGTGTGCTACATTTATTCTTTATTATGAAGCTAAAATCAGAGTTCTTAACAATTCCTAATAGTATTTTCTTTGGCCTAAGTTGATTACAAGAGTTACATAAAAGCAAGTGTTTCCCTCCTTTTTGATCTGTCTACTAATATTTTTCACTTCATGAAGATCTTTTAAGAAATAGAAAATAGATTGAATTTTGGAAAAGACACCATCTTGATTCCTTCTTCTATCCCATTAAAAATCTTACTACTGCCAGAAAGGAACACCAACATCAAACCTGGCTTCAGTAAGTTATTTACTCTTGTTGTGAAGTCTAATGGCTTCTTGAGATTATACCAAGTGGAAAGATACAGTAAGAACAGTGTGATGACTTGGTTGCACTGTAGCGACTCTCTGAAAATTTTCTCTCCTGTAGAGTGTTTGTTTTTATTTTCCTCAAAGTAGACATCTTTGGGGGGGGTAAGAGAAATTTCTGAGGTCAGTGTTTGCATTTTCCCAATGAACAGGCCAAGATGATTCTTCTTCGAGTAATTGCTTTGTGAGAAAATTCTGGGACAGTTTCTCAAATATGTCAAGCTAAGCAGTTTCTCAGAGATGAAGCCTTCAGACTTGTTTACTACTAGTTTAAAATGTGAAATATAATAATTTCCATTTCAATCAGAACGCAAGCACAAGATGATGGCGGAAAGGTACTTTACATCATATTCCATTTCTTCCCACTCTTCTCACCCTTAGCATATACTCTCAAGTTCATTTACAGTTTACCCTAAATCTTAATCACTGCCTTTTCACCAAGGAATAATTTTCCAAGTTGAACTCCAAGAAAATTTTAGCACACAGACAGATGGTGGTCATCAAATTCATTTTTGAAAACACTGAAAAAATTGTCTTCTCATAAATCCTCAATGAAGCAGGAAAACACTAAATTCTCAATATCAATGGAATTTACGATGTATAACTGCGAAGTTTTCAGAGTTGACCACAGAACCTTCCTTCCCGGCCTGCACTTTGCACACACATATGAGCTCCCAAGCAAAAACAAAAGAGCATCACATAAATTGCTATCTTGATAATCAATTTTAAGAAATACCAGTGAAAAAATACATTACATTAGCATTGTAATGGAGGACTTACATAGTCTATATTAATCTTCCTTTCATTTCCTCTGAGCTTTTAACATCTTACATAGCACATTTCCATATTAGAATTTTCCTAGCTGTGATTTAAATTACTGCTTAGACATTGACCCTCCAAAAGCCAACTTCTGCGCATTGCAGTGCAGTGTCTTCTGCAGCCTCTGGGACCCCCATTGCTCTTTCCTTCATTCTGTGCTCTAAAATCACTATCTGTATGAACGCACCCAGGAAAAAGTTTAAGCAGAACACGTGGTGGCATAGGAAAGTGATTCTCTAGTCTTTGACAAATTGACTATGTCAACAATATAACTACACTAATGAACTAAGATGTGTGTGTGTGCGTGTGTGTGTGTGTCCCCTCAGGTATGGCTGAGAAGTGAAAGGATAGTTTCTATAATATGAATGATACTGTTCTCCCCAAATATGAATGTAGATGTCTAAAACCCAGTATTAAAAATGGCAACCTTGGACAGGGGAGATGGCTCAGTGGAATAAGCATTTTCCAGGCAAGTGCAAGGGACTGAGTTCAATCCCCAGTTCCTAAAAAAAAAAAAAGGAACCTTTAGGATTAGATAAATTCATGAAGGTTCTTCTCTTGTGAATGGGATTAATGCCCTTAAAGTTTAAAGAGCACTCTTTTGCAATTGCTAGCCTGTGGAACACAGTAACAAGGCACCATCTATGATGAAGAGGCTTGTATCAGTCATGAAATCTACCAGTGCCTTTATATGGGACTCCCCAGACCTCCGAACAATGAGAAATGAACTAATGCTATTTATGGATTATTCTGTCTTAGATATTTTCTTGTGGATCCAAAACTAAGACAGTGTGTAATAGAGACACAGATTCCAGGGCATGGGTTCTACTGTCTGGTTTGCCATTCCATGTACAAGTGATCTTAGTTGTCTATTTTGTGGTCTCAGCATGGGCACATAAGGCAACACACTATGTCTCTCAAGTCATTTTGTTGAAAAGTGAATTAAATCCATAGGTGAGTGAGAATATTTCAAATTAAAATCAAATATACTGCACTATTTTGCAACAAAATTAAGAACAATAATGTTTATAACTAGTTTTTTTGTTTTGCTATGAATGACTGAATGTACTATACTACAAGAATGTTCAATACAGTAGTTGATTAATTTCAGTCTTTTATCTCGGTATTCACCTAGAAACTATGAAGATATATACAACAAAGAGGTAAAATTGAGTTTCAAATATAATATCAAAAAAAAGAATTTATTGGCTTGGGGAGATGGCTCAGTAGAATAATCACTTCCCTGGTAAGCGCAAGGACCTGAGTTTGATCCTCGTTTCCTGGGAAAAAAAATATATATATGTATATATATAGTGAATATATAGTGAATATATATTAATATATATAGTATTCATTCTTTTCAAATTGACAGATGTAATTATATGTCCTGAACTGTATGTATAATATACTCATTCAATAGTTAGATGTAGCCAACTTTTATCACTGTGTTTTTTTGAATGTTCATGCAGTTATTCAGATTATTGTATAAATCTGTGTTTTTCACTAGGGCTAGCACAGCATAGATTCTGTCCTACTTAGCAATGAACTCACATAATTATTTAT
Source organism: Octomys mimax (assembly GCA_002564305.1). Classification (NCBI taxonomy): domain Eukaryota; kingdom Metazoa; phylum Chordata; class Mammalia; order Rodentia; family Octodontidae; genus Octomys; species Octomys mimax. The sequence continues at coordinate 11,169 of NDGM011116060.1, forward strand.
TCACAGATATGAGCTCTCTTAGTCCAAATGCTAAAATGAGAGACATAGTCAACTATTATTATGTTAGTCAGATCTAACTGGCCAGAATTGCATGTTAAATCCAGTGTTTCGTATCACAATCTAGCAATAATATATTCTCACGGTATACTTACATTTGAGTGAATTCATGTACGATCGACACATTTACCAGGATTTCAAAATCCATACATTGATTTTTGTTATTTGTCAATATTCAAGTGGAAAATATCTTACCTAAAATGTTTTGAAACTTAAAAATTACTTGGTCTTAGTCAGACTATATAAAGGTGTCCAGGTGCAAAAAGAGAAAGGAGTTACCTAAATTTTAAGAGCATATTGGCAGGTCCATGGCTTCTTTTGTAGGCCTCTGTAATTAATATTTGTGGAGATGTTCTAGCTTGCACTCTTTGGAATGTCATGTTTTGATGAAAAGGTTCAGTAGTCACTAGGTACTCCATACCTGGTGGACCTTCTAGGTCAGACAGAGCTATGACAATAAAACTGGGGACTGTTAAGATTGAACAACAAAACGCTGTGAATTCTACTGTGTATAAGTTCCTTTTTAATCAGGGTTTCAGGCATTCCTGTTTTTATTTTTTTAATATTTATTTTTAATTGAGAAATAAATACGAATGAGACAGTTTCACAGCTGATTAATAGGACAGTTTTGATAGTCA
>NDGM011116081.1:0-14281 GCA_002564305.1 Octomys mimax
ATATATATATATATATATATATATATTTCAATGCATTTCATATCTCAACTATTTATATCGCTAAAATTGATGCTGACTCTGCCGCTTTCCTTCCCTGTTCCTCCTACCTTTCCATTCTCGAGACTTTCCTCTTCCTGCCCTCCCTCCACCATCCCATCCCAAGACAGGCACTCCCACACTACCTAGGATATTCACTCAGAGACAGAATTAATTGTCAGTGATCACAGCCAAAGGGAGTACTTCCAGCTAGGATGATGTTGAGGAATTCTAGGCAGGTTCTGTGTTTGCGGAGAACACAGTTACATTATGACCTGGATCTCTTGCAGCCTTGTGAAGGACTTTACAGTTACTTGGGCAAAGGGAGGAAGCCTGTCATCCCTGCACCTGAGCGAAGGGTGCACTCCATGCTGTGCTCTGGGGCTGGCCGCTCTCAGAAGGCCACTCACAGGGGCCCTGTCCCTCTGAACTGGACACATGCCCCCTCCCACGAAGTTTCAAAGGCAAGGCTAGAAACTGGAAGCCAGCAGGCAGAAAAGTCACATAGAAATATGTGCTGGTTCCGTGATGTTCTAAGGTAGCTGTGGACATTTTAAAATACTTCCACATGAGGCAAGGCACTTCTGCTTTCTGTGAGAAGCAGGGTTGGCTTGGCTGTGCATGTTCCCAACTGACTCAGCGGTGTTTAGGGGCAGTTGTTCCCCTGGTCACCTGTGCACAGACTGCACCACCACACGCCTGAGTCTGGACAGAGCAACTGCTGGAAAGCTCAGAGCTCCAGCAGCAAATCCAGAGCCGAGGCACCCTCATTGCCAGCGTAGCCCTCCCATGAGGGCAGGAATCAGACTGCAGTGGGCACGCCTGTTAATCACCCCGTTGCACTGTTTTTCCATGGGAACATCGTCCCAGGTGCCTGGAAGGCTGCAGATACACTAAGTCTTGCCTTGGCACCAGGACTCAGCCCGCGATGGCCAGAAGCACGGGCTCTCCTCCCTCTCCTTCCCACACCCCCACCATGAAAAGGCAGTACGCCTCCCCTAAGTGACAGTTTAGACATCCTGCATCTCTACATAAGCCAAAGGAAGAGCATTTTTAAAAGCATCTTTTGAAAAATGCTTGAATTTTCTAGGAAACCAAAAGCTACCAATCCTATCCTTCACTTGTATTGTTTAGTGCTCTTTTAAAGGCTTTGATGATGCCATTAATTCTCAGCTAGTTTTCCCAGGATCATTAAATCCCACCACACAGACTGCTTCCCTTGGTGACCAAAGAGCTGATAATTTCATTCATTTTGCTACAAAAGGAAAAGAGCAACTCGGTGTTTAAGAAAACCATGATGGGCTAGCAAATGTGTGTACTTCCAAGTGTTCATCGTCTAGCATCTTTTAAACTTAAAAGAAAACTTTGGAACCTTAATTTAAAGCATTGCTCAAATGGCTCGGGAAAGACAAGCCCTGTAGCAGGTAACGTTCTCACCACTTCTCCTTTCTTTCTTTTTTCTTGCTTCCTTCCCGGCCCCTCGCTTCCACCCCTCCGCACACTTCTCTCTGTTCAGTGGTTGGCTCTGTGCCCAGGCATTGTTGGTGCGGAGGTCTAGCCCTTGACTGTGACGAAGCCAGTTTACGAGCTGTCCCATCAGTTTCTTCAAATGTGACTCTGATGTAAGTAGAACAGGAGGGCTCGCCCTCAGCATCGGGATGGCTCTGCCGAGACCACGCCCAAGACCGTATGGTGGCCAAGAATGCACCTCTGTCAGTGAGAGTGTCCCTGTTCCTGGATTGGTTAAGATGATCCATCCTGGTCATTTGCATTTACCAAACGCAAACCCTCTGCCTTCACCCAGTCCATGGATTAACTTAATGAATCCCTCATAAGAATCTTATGAAGTGTTTAATGTCATTGTAGCTTATCTGAACAAAAGGTAAATGGCCTTTAAACAATAACAGATTTATTCATTGACATTTTTCAAAAGAACTTTTTTAGAATGTATTGAATATAAGTCTGCACATATTGTATGTGCAGACAAAGTAAAATAAGTAAAATAACCTGGATGAAATATTCCTGGAACATGGCATTTCTATTAACTTTTGAATCACATTTTTATTCAAAGATTCTGATGGTGTTTTCTCTAAGTAATTCAAACTTATGGATGAAAAGAAAGTATTCTCATAATAAACAGCTGTTGACTTCTAGTACTTGAGGTTCTAAGTGTTCCGTAGTACAAATGTGATCTCACTCCGATTTTAATGACATAAGCACACACACTTCACCAAAACTTAAAAAGAGATCAACAAACATGGCTACTTTAATCAAAATTTTTCCAAGTTTTTTTTTTTTTTTTTTTTAATCCAGATGTTTTAGCATCTTATGGCTTTGACATTTGGGTATATGGAGACAAATAGAAACAATCCTCGAGTTTACAAATGTCGGGAAGTCTTACCTTTTTCAAAGGAGGGGCAGCTCAAGAAGGGAGGACAAACCGCACATGCAACACAAATGCTTGACATAGGAGGGCGGAAGATCGCGCGTGCTGAGGCCCAAGCGGCACCGTGAAAATCACAGGCTCCGGGGGCTTTTCTAGAACTCAAACTGAGGACATCGGGAGGTTAAGCCATAAACCCTGGTTGGGGACATCCCACCTGAGCCGAAGTAAAAGAGAGACTCTCCCACACTCTGTCCTCACCCCTTTTTATAGTCATTGGTCCTCATAGGTAAACATAATGATCCCCCAAAGAAACTAAGGTCCTATGGAAATCATCCCCGATTTAAATCTAAATGGAGCTCCGTGGTGGCACACAGGTAATCCCAGCACTTGGAAAGCTGAGGTAGGAGAATCATTGCAAGTTTGAAGCCAGTCTGGGCTGTATAGAGTAGTGAAGTCAAAGCCAGCGGGGCCTACACAATAAGACTCTGTCCCCCTCCCTGCAAAAAATTAATTGGAAATACTAAATATATGAATTTATAATAATTTCATTTTGTTTTCATAAAATATCACTCCAACTGCTTATATCAAATTACTAGAAATCCAAGTCAAAGAATACGCTGATCTCGCCAATCTCATTCGTCATTTTCCCACAAATAAGATTTGAAACCTTCTCAGTTCTCCTAACCTCATAAAAGAGAAACACAGAAGGAAAAGGCTGGTGCCATGGACAGCAGTAAGGCAGCAACCGCTCAGGAAAGGCAAGCCCACCCAGAGAGTGAGTGATTCCCTCGACTATTCCCTCCACTCAATTTAAAATATTGTTTGACCTAATACTTTACACTGATATAGATTACATACAGACAGACACAGACAGTGTGTGCAGGCCTTTGGCCTTCCAGTTTTCAGTCCTGGTATTTAAAAATCAGCTAGGTAAGGTGAGATATGCCTGGAAGCCCCGCCACTTTAGGAGGATGAGCCCAGCGTAGGAAAGCGAGTGAGAGAATGTCTCAGAATAAAACATGGAAAAGGCTGTGTTGTCACTGAGTGGGAGCACGCCTGCCAGGCTCTGTGAGGCCCCAAGTCAATCCTCAGTGCTGCAAATAAACAATAAGTTGAAGACACTTGAGGACAGTTTGTGAGGATGATTAGGATTCTGATGTGAATTTTATTCAACTTGAGATTGCCTGGTAACTTGGTGGAAATTACCAGCAGGCATTTGGAGATGTAGGCATAAGGCTAAAAAGTGTCCCCAACTTTTTCTGTTTTCTTTCTTAAAAGATGGCATTGTGGCCAGTCAGATAGCTCAGCAGACTAACGCACCTTCATAAGCAGAGCACAGCAGCCAGATTTGATCCTGGGCATGCCATGCTGGCCCCAGCATGGGGCACACTGAGGCAGTGACTGAGATGGTATGGTGGCATGCACCTGTAATCCCAGTGCTTGGGAGGCTGAAACCAGGAGGCTCACTACGAGTCTGATCTACATAGTGCAACCCTGTAGACCTTGTAGATCCTGTCCTAAATACATTAAAAAATGGCATTGTAGGCCAAGAGTAGCTCAGTGGCAGAGCCCTTGTGATGGGCGGGGTCCTAGGATGATTCAGGAATACCGAAAAGAAGTAGCATCCTTCTATACTTTGGGTTGGACTGCTTGGTTCCAGTTACCCATTTATGCTTTTGTCTGCAGAGCTGCTTCATGCCTGATCCCAGTCTGTTTGCTCAGTTCCATAGGGGAAAAGCACTCTAGGCTTTATATCAAATACATTAGAAAACTAAACATTACATTACTGAGTTTTGTAAAGTTCAAGTTAAAACTATTATAATGAAATGTCAAAAACAGACTAAATCATACATACATAAAGTATAAAAAAAGCTAATAATACAAGGAACGGTTACTAAATTTATTGAAAGCATTTCACATGAATGTTAAAGAATGAAATAGCCAAACACAGAGACAGAAATATTTATACATTGTTCTAACTCATTAAGCATGACCTTTGTTGGCCTTTAAGATCAAGAATCGAATCACTACAAACAACTATGAGGTCCAAAAGTAATATCTTTCTTTTTCAAAATTGGGGCAATCTGTGGCAGGGCTTATAAAACAAGGCAGTTTCCCTGTCACACTATACATACAGAATTATGTGAAAAGTCAAACCTGTGATATCAAAGTTTCAAATGTAAGAATCTGTTACATGTTGGAAGTATTTTAATTATCCTAAGCAATGAAAATAATAATCCCCTCTCTCCAGTTCAATGCAATACTGGAAATGTAAGTACTATTTTGGGAAAATACTTAGATCACATAAAAAGAAGTAGCCTCTAAACCTCAGGAATTCTGTCTTCATACAGATTCAGCTTTCGAAGAAGCATTATGTATGTGTCCTTAAATGAATATCGCTTCTCAGAACGGTAATGCGCACGCATGCGCACGCACACACACACGCACGCACGCACGCACGCACGCTGAGGTGCACTTAGCGTCCGTCCCTTGTGCTCGTCCACAGAACCTCCGTTGCAACTTTGGAGTACATTAGTCATGCCTCCTCGCAAAGTCACTGGGCTCCTATTCATACATCAAAAGGGGAAACACCATCATCTCCATGGTTTTGCTATATACCTTCCAAAATTTCTAGCAGTATAATAGTCTCTAAATAAATATTTGTCAAGTAGGTTTCAATCAGCAGAAAGAAACCAAGCTTACTGAACTTCATTATTTTAATTTTATCATGACATGTTTGCAGTCCGTGCAGCTCACAGTCATCTTGGGCAGGGCTTCTGTGTCCTGCACCTACCACAGCTTTCTTGTTTGTCAAAATCCCCTTCCCTTCACCTCTCACCCTCCCTCCTCTAACTAATGCAAAGATTACATGGATCACATGAGCTAAGGCTAATGATATCGACAAGAATGAATTTGAGATCCCAGGCTTTCATACTGAAGACATGCCCCTTTTATAGAGTCGTATCATTGACATCCGGAGAGAACGAGGCTGTCACAAGCGAGGTGCTGGCTTTTCTTCCAAAACGTAAACTGCAGGCATCTTTTTGAGGAAATGAATGAATGAACACATTTTTAATAACACAAAAAATTTCATTTAGAGTCTCACATCAAATCCAAGTGTTTCATAATGTATTTTTATACAAGACAAATATCAAACTATGATATAAAAAATAATCTGGGATATAAACCAAGTAAGGACTATTAGTAGAAAAAACATTCTCAATGGAGAGTGACTTCAAGAGATAATTGACCTTGGTGTGTATTTAATTTTAAAAACCATCAAGTAAATGATATGTATAGTTTAGAACAGTGTTTTTAGCCTTCTTATATTGCCCTTGCATTTTGAGGGCATTTTTAGATTTTTTTATATTTGTTCTCCTGTGACATTTTGATAATTAAGTATGCTCTGATCTCCTTACGTATACCCTGCTGTACCCCTCAATGTCTAGAGGTTACTCACTTTCTAAGAACTAATCTTCACTCCCTTTGAGACTGGATACTCTTCCTGACTCTAGAATAGTTTCTCAACTTGCATCCACAGATGTTTTCTGGAAACTCCAAGTTATCTATCTTAGCTACTTGTCTTGTCCCTGAGACAAAAGAGCTGACATCCAAAGTTAAAGGAAGAAAGGTTGACTTTGGCTCACAGTGTGTGGAAGCTTCAGTCCATAGTCAGCTGGCTCCAAGGCAGGGTAGCTTCACAGAGGAGAAGCAGCTCACGGCAGGCAGAAGGCAGCAAGAGGCGCAAGCAATAAGCAACAAAAGCAGTGAGCTCTCCTGTCTCTGTACCTTCTATCCTATCCAGACTACATCCGGAGGGTAGGCAGCACTCATATCCAGGGGGTCACACCTTCACTCCTATGAGCCATGAATCAATTCCAGCCTCACACACAGTAGATCCAGCCACCTCTGAAATCTCCACCTAGGACCACAAGAGGCTTTGCAGGGATAGCTAGACGCAAGCCACAACATTATCTTCTTTAAGAACGATTGTTCTCTAAATTTAAGCAATGTTAGTCCAAAATTTAAACATTGTTGACCTATTGATTGACACCATCTTAGCCTGAATTAATCTCCAGACAGTGTTGTCTGTTGGACATATATCAATAAGCATCTAATCCACCATAGGTTATAACAATAATATTAATAATGCCATTGTATTATTAGAGAGCTCATTTTAATTTTTTCAAAGTTAAAGAAATTTATCTGGAAAAGTTATGGGTGATTTGTGCAAGGGACACAAAATACATTGCTCTTAAATTTTTATTCACTTAGTCTACTTTCCACATTATAATGGTCTATGTCATAGTGTTTATTAAATCATATCACACAGGAAAATCTTCTACTCAACTTCCTAGAAACTGTAATGAGTCCACTTCACCAATAAACGCAGTCCAACTATCAGCATCAGTTGATGATTTCTTTCATAACTACTTTCAAGGTGGTGGAATATTGACAACGGAATATTTAAAAATTAAGACCTGTGTATTTTAAACAAAAATAATCTTTTTATTGTTACTTAACACTGAGATGTCTTCTAAAGTTTATTAAATAAAAATAGAAAGATAGCTGAAAATCAAGTTTCTCTAGATTTTATTTTTAAATTCTCTCATCAGACTTACAATGTCGTAACAAAGTTTTTGCAAACATGAGTATAATCAATAACACAAAGCTGACAGAGAGGCATCACAGGGTCAAATGCTTGCTGAACGCATATGGCTAAAGTAGCTATAGTTTATAATTATGAATGTTTTAATTTGAAGAAAATGGAAAAAATGTTTAAGAGCCAAACTTGCCTCTGTTTCAGGTCACTCCAGTGGAACTTCATAAGAAAACTGCCTCCCAATGCCTTCAAGAAGTACCATGATCTTCAGAAGCTGTAAGAAAAACTTGAATTCCTGGTATTTAAGTAACTAGCATTTTTAGGTATATCTGTCTCTTCCCACTTTTTTAGAGACCCACAGTACCATCGCTTGAAACCAAATCCCTCTTCGAGTATTTATTTAGCAGTTAGACAAACAGCTGGCAGCTGACTCCTCAGTAACATGTTTTCTGAGTAGTTCTAGAAGGCATTCTAGAAGAATCTCAGGTACCAATGGCCAAAAGAACCACGACACGTGTGCTGTAAATCCTCTGTCTCTTGGCTTCTGAACCCCAGGCCTCAGTGCCCAGTTAGGAACTCCTCCACACAGCAGCAGGTAGAATAGTAGTCAGGCTGCTTTTGCATTGGCAGCCTGCGCCCCTCTGGACGGCCAGCCCAGCTCCACTTCCTGTCAGATCTGTCAGTCAGATTAGACTCTCAGTGGTGCTGGAGCCCTACTGTGAAATGTAAGTGCTAGCGATCCAGGGGCCATGGAAAAACTGTCTTCCAGGAAACCAGGTCCTGGAGCCCAAAGGCTGTGGCCTGCTGTTCTACCATATTCTCCAAGATAGACGTGTGGACGCAGGAGCTTTTCACGCTCCAGTGTTCTGTCGGCGGCACCCTCGGTGCCTGTTTGAGAGAAAGACTCAGTGATCTTTTCACCAGATTCGCCATTCAGATTAGCTGGTGAAGACATTCCTTCCATGTGTTTACAGATTTAGTCTCTGCCTACAAAAGCAAGTTGCCGTGGTTTGTAAATTCTGAGCATCTTTTTTGGGGCCTTCACCCCATTTTCTCACCTGCCTGCTAGAACAGGTATGACAGTGGAAAACAGCAATGCCAAAACCACAGCCGGGACTTGGAGGCAGGTTTGCTATCCATCGGTGCGCACTGGTTAGGATCGTTCCCAGAACAGCCGGCTCTACCTCTGGTGGTCGAGGGCTTACGTGGGAGAAGCAACCAGGAGATGCAGAGGCAGAATGGCCACCAGCTGGGGGTCGGTTTATACAACGCGTATGGTAGTGAGCAGCTGTGCATCACAGTGACCAGACATTTCTAAGTGACAGGAGCAACCCGAACTGGAACAGGAGCTGTTACCAGAGCACCTAAGAAACTGAAATGTGCTAATTGGGGGGAGGGGTGCATTTTCTGTTATAGGGTCTGACATGCTTAAGGTCATGTGCGGACACCTGAAATCCAGAGAGCCCCAAGTGACATTTATCTGTCGGCTAGGTCAGCTTGGGACTAAATCATCTTGTCATAGACTGGAATCATTGGGCTTAGAGGCCCTGGATCTGACAGAATATCTAGGGAATACCTCGCAATTTCTTATTTCAGTTTTTATACGTATCAGTTTTAGTTTGGATTTAACACTAGAGAAACTGCATGACTAATATACATGTACATATTTTTTAAACTAGCACAGGAAGACAAAGCATGAAATGTGCTAAAACACACATAATACACAGAAAACTATATTTTGGATTTGAAAATTTAAAGTATCACAAAAATGAGATTTCAAAAATAGTTCTTATTGATCAACATAAATCTTTTTTAAATTGTATCTGCTGCAAAAAATTCAAGAGTGTACTTCCTTATTCTGTTTTTTGGGGTTTTTTTTTTTTTTTTTTTTTTGAGATCTAAAGAATTTTTCTACTCTGTGGCACCACCTTATGTCCATATGCTTAGAAGAAGTTAGACTACAAATTTAAACATCCAAATTTAAGTTCATATAACACAGTATTTTAGCAATTTTTATGCCAAACATTCCATAAATTCCTAAAAATACAATTTGTTCCAAGAAATAAAATGATCAAAAAGCCTAATAACAAGCAGTAATCTAATTGGAATCTTAAATCTAGACAATACAGTCTATTGTTTAGTCAACCCTTATAAAAATTAGCAAACTATCACTTAGTTTTTCTGTGGATTAGTGAGAAAGATGCATTACTTACTATATGACTGGGACTGCACATGTCATGTGAAATTGTCAGGTGTATAATTTTTATATAATAACACTTTACAATCAAAGTTAACTCTTCCAGTATGCTAAGTAGCAGAGAATATCTTTTCACCAAAATTTTGAATTAACTCAAAGCTCATTCATACAGATTTCTCCCTTATAGCTATATAAATTTATATTTATTTTATATTTATTTTTATTTATATTTATTTCCATATATATGTAAATTCAGAGCACTCTAAACAGCAAAGGTAACGTGAATTTTGAACGAAAAGGCAGACCTGACGCCCTTCACCCAGGATGTGTACACATTGCAGTGTGAAGCTCTGCATGTGGTTAAATACACTCAATATATTTCTCCTTTGACCTTCAGTCAATTTAAGGTCAAAATTGCCTCCAGTTACCCCTGTAAGAATGTGGTATTATTTTGACATTCAAGTTTATATTTTTCCAGTCTTGAGTTTTTAAATTTGAATTTCTCTCTTTTGTCATAAGGAATATTCTTTACGAATAGCCTCAAACGCTTTGTGGAAGAAGGCTTGAAGTGTCACATTGCTAAATTTAAGTTCATTTGCTTGGAAGATTTGTGGTGAACATGGTATAGGGTTGGTGACATTAAAAACATCATGTGCTTATAATTTAACTGGCACTATGTTGACTACAAATTTGAATAATGGTACCTGGAAATGTTTAAAACTGTGGTTTCTGGGCTTGTCTGATTAGTGAGCACTTTACTGTGCATTAAATTTTTACTCTTAGAAAACTCAAACAGTACACTTTTACTTGGTACTGGGGATGGAACTCGGGACCTTTGCTTGCCAGACAGGTGTTTATGCCACCGAGTTATCTCTCCGGGTTCCTACACTTTTACTATTACTTGTGCACAAGATAACTGGAGTTTCTAAATAAAATCTAGCCTAAACATACAAGAATTTTTTGGCAAAGTGAATGGCATGATATCTAACTTCACTAAATTGTTCCACTATGTTTGTCATTTTTCAATTTTGGTAAAATGCATACAGCATAAATTGTACCTACTCATCCATTTTGTAACATCCATTGAGAGGCAGCAGGGATGTTCACATGTTGAACTAAGCATCGCTGTCTCCATCCGCACGTAGAGCTCTTTCATCAGCCAAGTCTATCCCTAAACAGCCTCACTGCTTTCCTTTTGAATAATGATCTTCACAGGTACCTGCAGAACAACCAGATTCGGTCTGTGTCCACCTTTGCTTTCCGAGGACTGTACAACCTTAATAAACTGTAAGTACCAGAGATGATGCATGTGCTATACCAGGACACTCTGCCAGTCTGACCCTTCGGGTCCAGGTGACCTCAGCAGTACAAGGAGAGGTGCAAGAGTAGTGCAGGGACAGGGTGATGCTGGGCTCAGACCTGGGACTAGAGATAGATGGGCTTCAGCCTGCATCCAGATGGGATCACTCCTGAGGGAAAGATCCCGGGCAGTTTATTTTCTTTTTTAAGCTTTGGCTCTCTCTACTGCAAGTTACCAAATATAATGGTCCTTCCCTGTGAGTTAGGGTGGGGGCCATGAGAGAATCCCTGGGAAGCTCTCAGGATGCTGGGCCCGGTGCACAGAGAGAGCTCAGTGTGTGTCGGCAGGGCCGTAGGCTGAGCCTTAGTGGGAAGGAAGCCTGGGGCTTCCTTTTACAAGGGAGAAGAAAAAGCAAAGACGTGCCCAGGTGTTCAGTCCTTTTCTTTGTTCATTTCTGGGTTTTGGTGCTGGGAATGCACCTAGGCTCTCACGCATGCCAAGCACAGGGCCTACCACTGAGCTGTGCCACTAGCCTTCAGATATTCCTTTTACACTATGACTCATGTCTTTATAAATATATAAAGCCCTGTGAAAGAAAAGGTGTTCTATTGCAATAACACATTCATAATAGAAAACTTACCATCATAACCTTGTAAATGTAGAGTCCAGTGGGATTAAGTAGATGGACATTGTTTTGTGACCCTCACTATCATCTTTCTCCAGAAGTGTCTCAACTTCCGGAGCAGAAGCTCCGCGCCTGCTAACCAAGAGCTTACCACGTCCCCCTCCCCTGGTCCCTGGAGCCCCCCATCCCGTTCTGTCCCTGTCCGTGGACAAGTCTAAGTGATTCGCGTAAACAGAATCATGGGCTACGTGGGCCTTGGTGTCTGGCTTAGATCTCAAGGCCCAGTGTCCTTAGTGTTTGTCCCTACGTGGTACGTGTGGGAACCGCCCCCTGGTAAGGCTAGTATCCACGGACCGAGCACCCCGCGTCTGTCTGTCCTTCCACATCTGCCAGGTATGCGCAGCAGCGCCGCTGAGTACATGGGGCGCCCGCATTTGTTTGAGTTCTTGCTTCAGCCCCGTCAGGTGAAGGCCCACAAAGGCAACTGCCACATCGCGCGGCGGTTCCACGCACTGCTCTTTGAGGAAGTAGCGCCCTGTTTCCGCGCGGCACTGCCCTGCTTCGCTTCCCCATCAGCAAGACCAGTTCAGTTTCACCACATTCTCACTTGTTCTTTTCTGATTAGGGTTTCATTTTTTTGCAATAACTCTCCTAATGGTTATGATGTGGAATTGCATTGTGCTTAAGAGCAATTTTTTTAAAAAAATTTTTTAGTAAGAGTCTACAGGGTCTCACTACGTAGATCGGACTCATAGTGATCCCCTCTGTTCAGCCTCCCAAGTGCTGGAATAACAGATGCGTGTCACCACGCCCCGTCTCAATCGCCCGCTCAGCACCCCCCCGGGGGGCAGGGTCTGCACAGCCCGCAGTGATCAACCCTGGCATTTGCATCTGCCTAAACGGGCGGCTTTAATCCACTGAGCTATTTGGCTGGCCCTTAAGAGCAAAATTTTAAAAGGTAGACCCCCCTCAGACCTCCATTTGATTGAGTTCTACCAAATAGTCTCCTCAAAGAAGCGAGTAGGACGAAGTGTTAACCAAGAATTACATAAAGAAGTGACTTCCTGTCTCACCATTTCTGTCCCTTTGTTTATTACTCTTACCCCATTATCCTAATCCCCCCCAAAAAAACCACTGCAGCAGATGTGCAGTTTCTATATAATAACCTATTTCCTCTGCCTGAAATAGCTCCTACACACTCCGTTCTCTGTGTTAGTGCGATACTGGTGTTTTATCCAAGAGAAAGCTAAATTCTCTCTTCTGCTTGGGAGTTCCAGGGAGGGGAATCTGGAAGAGCTCGGTAGCCCCTGCGCCTGGAAAAACATGTGCACGGGACTCTGCACTGTCAGAGCAAAGATCATTAAACACCTCCTTCTGCTCCCTGAACAGTTTACATGCTGTCCCATCTCTGCTCCAGATTCAGAGACCAGCGAAGAACAGGATGATTCAGTCTGCGTGATCCCATTGTGTTAGTCAGCTCTCTCAGGTGACACACCTGAGACAAGTGCCTCATGCAGAGGGAGGGTCGATCTCCAAGCAGTTTTAGAATTTCAAGTCCTCAATCCTTTGGCCCTGTTGCCAAATGCATGTTGGCAGGGAGCTCGGCTTGGGCCGAAGCTACTCACCTCAGGGTCAGGAAGCACAAAAGAGAAACAGGGAGACTCTGGGGTCCCACAGTCTCTTTCACGGACACCCCTCCTTGACAACTGAAAGACCTCCCTCCCTCTGGCCATGTTTTAGAAGGTCTAGAGTCCCCCTCAGCTGTTCCACCCTGGGGTCAGAGACTGGGCCCCCGGCCACTTGGGGCCAAATTCATCCAAACCAATGCGGCCTTAGAGTAGCAACTCAAAACAACATGAGAAATAAGTGAACAAATCAGAGAAGATGTAGGTTGACTATATTATCAATTGTGGGAAAAGTCAAAGCCAGAGGTGATGCAGGCTTGAGCTAAGCTTCCAGACAGGAACTCTCGTGCCCAAGGCAGAGACAGCAGCATGGGCGTGGGGGGCATGTCAAAAAGCTTAGGGTGGATGATCATTTTTTTTTAATTTTCTTTATTGTAAACATCAAAAATGTAAAACTTGACAGTTGCTATTTCTCCTTTCCTAGGTATCTCAGTCATAACAGAATAACCTTCCTGAAGCCTGGTGTTTTCGAAGATCTCCGCAGACTCGAGTGGCTGTATGTGCAATTCTTGTGCCAGTTTTCGATATTGGTCTTTACACTCTAAAAATATATAAGTGAATCCATTTTTTTCTTCTGGCTGGCAGGATAATTGAAGATAATCACCTCAGTCGAATTTCCCCACTAACGTTTTATGGCCTAAATTCTCTTATTCTCTTGTAAGTACTAAATTAAAATGAACATTTCCATGGAAAGAAAATGCATGAATAAAAATGAATGCTTTAAGCATAAGCACAGGAGATTTGGAACTATTAGAATTCCTAAATGGATTTTTGAGCTAAAAACCCTTTTTATCATTTTCTCTAAGGCTATTTACAATTCTAGCATTCTTATAAGATTTTCTGCCTTCTAGAAACTCAGCCCATCAAAGTGAATGTCATTTCATTCTGCATTTTATTGAAAGGCCCTTAAGGACACATTACTGTCATATGTTATTGGTAAAGGAAATTATTATTGGTAAAGAAAACAATCATGTCACATCACCCGCTTTCCACAGCCCTCTGTTGATGGGCTTGGTTACCAACATGCCCAGTGCTCTTGCAGACTTTATCCCATCAAGCACCTACTTACAGTAGGATGTGCAGAGAGCAACTTACAAAGAGACGACGGCTCACTAAGCAGTTTGGCTTGGTTTCAAAAGATGACTGATGGTGGTGTACTTCACGTAGGATGAAAAAAGAACCAGAAAAATGTGACCTCTAGGATTTCTTCTCCTCCTCAGGGTGCTGATGAACAATGTCCTCACCCATTTGCCTGATAAACCTCTCTGTCAGCACATGCCCAGGCTACACTGGCTGTAAGTTACTGCATGTACATATTTTTTAAGAAGTCAGATAAATGTTCTGGCTTTGCCTAATTCATTTCAGATGTCAAGTTTTTAGTATAATTGGTTGTTAGTTTTATATCACATATTTTCAGCACTGTGGATTAAGCCCAAGGCCTTCATACTG
>NDGM011116087.1:0-11837 GCA_002564305.1 Octomys mimax
AAAAAAAAGAAAGACCATTCTAAGTAGACAAAGTGGGCCAGCCAGATACACCAGCAGACTAAAGCACCTGCTTCGGCAGAGCGCAGCGGCCAGGGTGCTACCGCTGGCATGCCACATCGGCTCCACACCTGGGGCACACTGTGATGGAGACTGAGACTGGGCATGGTGGCATGCACCTGTAATCCCAGAACTTGGGAGTCTGAAAAAAAGAGAATCACTACAAGTCCGATCTACATAGGGAGACCCTGTAGACCCTGTACTAAACACACACAAACACACACACACACACACACACACACACACACACACAGATAAACTCTGGACAAAGCCCTTCGTGTGCTTTCAGTGCAGCTGTAGCCTGTTAGATGAAGAATAGGCTGACAGGAAGTGAACCGAAGAGGTACGCAGGATCAGACCACAATAATAAAAGTACTGGAAGACTTTAAACACGTTCTTGATGGGCTGCAGGTCGTATGTTGAAATAAATCCATGAAGACTGATGTTACAGAGACATAGTAATACAGAAGAGGCCACTTGGCTCTGAACCCTTTTCCGACACAGCGGTCTCCGTGGCACGATTTGAGAAGCTGGTACCATGCAGAAAAGGGCCGTGTTCTTTATAGAAGCACATTCTTGATTGTGAAATCAGAATTTCACATTTATTTTGATTTTCTTTGATAAGACACTAGTAAGGCTATATTTAGACTTTCTTATATATACTTGAGGTCTTGGAAAATGTGAGAAATTGAGGACAAATAGTACCACTGCTTTAAAGACTAGTATGAATATCTTTGCTTATCTTTATTTGGGTAAAGCACTGTGGACACATTGCCAATGCAAATAAGCTTGTCATTCTCTATCACTGCATGCTACAGATAAAGGGAATGGGTGTATTTAGAAAATCTTCGATGTCTGTATTTGAACATTTATTTATTTTTATTTTTATGTATTTGGTACAGCGTCTTACTACATAGCTTGGACTTGTAGGAATCCTCCTGTTTTCAGCCTCCCCAGTGCTGGTATTATAGGAGTGCACCACCATGCCCAGACTTGGTCACTGGCTCAGTGTGCCCTGGGGCGGGGCCAGCATAGCATGCGGTACCAGGGATCGAAGCCTGGTCCCTGCACTTGCCTAAGCAGACGCTTAGTCTGCTGACCTATCCTGTGGCCCACAACATTTATAATATACAGAAAGATGCCCAGCACTTGTGAGACTGGACACCAGAAAAACTCCTTGATGCAAAATATGTGGAAGTGCTGACCAGATAAGATGTTCTCCTCAGTGTACAGCTCAACTCATAAAAATTAAAAGGCCAAAACCAACAAGAAAGTTTAAAGCTAACTGATACTATCACTAACTCTACACCTGAACTAGTCTTGACGTCCAGCTGCTAGAGCTGTAATATGTGGAAGATTTTGGCTCTGGCAACTGGAGGCATTGAGACTGATTCAGGCAAGAACTTTGAGTACTTGGTGGTTTCCACCACAAGGAAATTTGTTTAGAAAAATTACATTCGTAGAAAAAGTAAATATCAAAATATTAGTGTGTTTTGACATTCATTCCGGGTGGAGAACAAATATTTGCAGATTGGGAATATAGGTTGTGTGTTTAAATAGTCTAGAAAATAAGCACCCAAAGCTTTATAAAATATCCCCTGCTAGGAAATAACCATTGAGCAGTCCCTGGTAGGCAGCACCCAGGGGCATACAGCAAGTACCAAGTATGTCTCTCCACAGGTCCTTGGGGTGCTCAAGGAACATGAATCTACAATCTAAATTTGCATCTAGAATATCTGATTGGTTTTCTAGAATGAAAGACTTCTGGACACACAGGCTGCTATGAGGAAAGAAGGAATGAGGGAAAGAAGGAAGGAAAGGGAATGCAGAAACAATAAAGTGGACTTGCATGCAGCTACCTCACAGTAGCAATGAAGAAAATCCAAATGTAATGAAATGCCTTAAGATGCAGGATTATTAAAAACTTGATAACATTTACCAAACTTTAAGGTGAGCATGTAATTTTTGTCTTTGACCACTGTAGCTAGAAATCATGTACTCTTCAATTTTTCCTTGTAGATTTAACATTTTTATATCACTTGTTAAACCAGGCATGTTATTTAAACAAAAGTTTTGTGTTACTTTTTGAAAAAATGGAAATATTACCTCCATGGATGTCAATTTACTAGTTCACTCCTGTTTCCACAGAACACAGTGAGATATACACACTCCATGAAATTAATGTAGATATATGCAATATGTAGCAGAAAATATGTTCACAAATATTCCCTATAAGTAACTTTTAATATCACATGTTTATAATTGTATATACATGCATATATTGTACCATGAATCATATTAGTGTAAGGCTTAAGATTAGGTGTAGGAAAGAAAAAATTAGAAACAATCTACCTGCCTGTAAATAGAAATTAAACCTTTTGGTTATGTTATCTTAGGATACACAAAGCATCAGTGTGTGTTGACAGGGAAAACTGTGAGATATACTAAAAGAAAACAAGTCATAGAAAAAGACAAATGAATTAGATTATGATGGCTATATAAAATATTTTTCCGTTGAAAGACATCTTAAAGAAAAAAACTTGCACATGTAGAGGAAAAGGTTTTGAAAAACTCCTAGGACAGTGCCACCTGGGGAGGATGGAGGAGAGAAAGCCATACAGGCAGAGTCTTTACTAATATTTTAAGTTATTTTATATTAAAATAAAATAAAAATGAAGGTTAAGAGATAGCTTAGTGGTGTAAGTGCCTGCCTGGCAAGTGCAAAGTCCTAAGTTTGATCCCTTGTAGCAGAGGGGGGGGGGGAGAGAGAGAGAGAGAGAGGAGAGAACAGAGAGGAGAGAGAGGAGAGAACTACAAAGAGGGTAACTATAGAAAAGATTATCCCAAAAGCTTTAAAAATTTTTGAAATACATCTTTTAAAATATTTCTCATGGGTTGGTTCGTATAAAGTGAGAGACCCTGGTGTATTGAATTATTATTATTTTTTTTTGTATTTTAGGGTAGGGGTCTACAATATGTTCAGGATCTCACTACTAGATCATAGTGATCCGCCTCTTTACAGCCTCCCAAGAGCTGGGATTACAGGCACCACCACGCCCAGTCTCAATCTCAGTCTCAGCATGCCTTGGGGGCAGGGCCGGCATAGCATGGTGCATTTAACTTAGCTGCTGCTTAACTGCACAGCTAGGAAGCCCAAGTCTCCTTAAGCAGCCGGTTGCATGTTCAGCGACAGCAATACCATAAGAACTCACTTAAATGTATAGATTAAATGTATAGATTATTAAATATTTAGCCTAATTTTTCTACAGAACTATTGATCTATATGTTACCTAACAATCCATCTGTTTATCCAATCAACTCTATTAGCAATATTTTTCAGATCTTGGAACTACCTATTTAGAAATTGGCTGTCTTTGGTCTGCCATTTTTGTATGCTTCCTAGATGTCCATATTCTTAAATTTGAGAACCATTTTTGTGTTCTGGGGCTGGAGATATAGCTCAGTGGCACAGAGCCTGCCTGGTAAGCACAAGATCATGAGTTTGATTCCTAGTAAAAAAATTAATTAATTAAATAAATACTGAACTCTGAATCAAGATTAAGGAAATGAGAACTGGGGAGTTAGCTCAGTAGTCTAAGAGCCTGCCTGGCAAACACAAGGACTCAGGTTCAATCCCTGGTAATGCATGCTGTGCCAGACCCCAAAACCGGGCATCATGGCTCATGCGTGTAATCCCAGCACTGGGAAGGCTGAAACAGGACAATCACAGACTCTGTACAAAATAAATAAATAATTTTTGATAGATTTTTAAATTCATTTTAATGAGAAAAAAATGATAAAATAGCAATGAAACAGTTTCAAAATAGTTTAGTAGGACGGTTACAATAAATAATATATTGCATATTGTTGTCTTCATAGTAATTACTGAGAGGACAAGATGCAAACATAATATCTTGTCTAAACAATATTAATACAAACATTTATTCTCAGTGAACTAAGAGAAAGTAGCTGTATATCTATCTTAACTCTCTTGTGTATACATTATATATATATTTTTTGTTTGTTTGTTTGTTTGTTTTTGTTTTTCACAACAAAATGTTCCTTTACTTAAACTTTTGTGAAGTTAGTGATGCATGACACTAGGTTTCCTAATGACTGATAGCTAACCTTAACCAGGCAGGATGTTTATCTCAGGAGTGAGGTAGCTTGTTTGCTTTAGGTACTGGGCCAAGTCCCACCTATACATATTTGATCGATTGCCTAGCTTCGTGGCTCCCAACATATCCCCCTTTTGTGTTTTGTTTTGTCAGAGATGTGTGTTCCACCGTAATGAAAGAAGCAGTATTTGGAGAAGTCTTTAAAAGACCTTTTCATACTTCAAGCCAATCTAAAGATTGTAGGTACTTGAATTCAGCAAAATAGCTCAACATAGTCCAATAGTCCATAATCTACAAATGCTTTAACTGGCTTCAGGGTCAATCCTGAGGGGATTTGACTGAACTTTTCAGATACAAAAGTTACATTTTTAGTTAGATAAGTCTTGCTTTAACTTGGTCTTAACCATCCAGCAGAAATGTATAACCACGAAGTCTAAAAAGTAATTCCACATTAATATTCTGAACTGTAAAAGGCTCAAGTCAACAACTTCTGACAATTGCCAGTTCTGCTAAATAAATAATTTTTAGAATAAATTTATGTAAAAAGAAAAGATTAAGGAAATGAAGGATTTATGAACAACATAGTTTTTCTCTAGTAGTTCAAAAAACAATTTGACTACTGTGAATACTGCTGCCATGAATATAAATGATAAAATATCTTTTTGAGATTGTTTTAATAAATAGTTAGAAGTGAAATTATTGGATCATATAGTAATTTTTTTAGGACTTGCCCTATTTTTCTTTTTTTTTTTTTGGTATTTAGTATAGGGTCTACAGAGTCTACAGGGTCTCACTATGTAGATCAAACTCGTAGTGATGCTCCTGTTTTCAGCCTTTCAAGTGCTGGAATTACAGTCATGTGCCAGCAAACCCAGTCTCAAACACCATCTCAGTGGGCCTCTGGGGCGGGGCCGGTATGGCAGACCAGGAAACGAACCTGGCCACTATGCTCTGCCTAAGCAGGTGCTTTAGTCCACTGAGCTATCTGGCTAGTCCTACCCCTATTTTTCATAGCTATTTAATAATTTACAATTCCAGCAGTGCACAAGAGCTCTGATTTCTCTAAATCCTTAACAACACACATTCTTTTCTCTTTTGGTGCTGTTGCTTGCTATATTCACAAGAATGAGATAACCCTCTCTTTTTGAATATAAAATACCAACATTTTTGTTCTACATTGAATGCATAGTTGGCATCAAACAATAGTTGACTTTCCCACGATGTCTAACATCTTTTCATCAGCTGTTCCTCGGATTAGGTGGATTGTTCTTCACATCTTTGTAGGACCCTATACTTTGCCACTCCGTTACAGCTTAAACAAAAGACTTCGCTGGGAGGCCATTACTAAATGGTATAATAGATAAAATCATCCAAGTGATATTTAAGGCATTGTTGTGTTAATCTTCTGCATAAAACCAACCAATGTCACCATTTTATTGTGTATCTGTACCTAAATATGAGTCACTTTCATGTTTGTTTATTTTAAATTTATTTTAACTTAAGGTACATTTAAATTGAAACTTAAATATTTAATTACAATTTAATATTTATACGGATAATGACCGTACTTATTTCTCTCACTATTATAATTTCAGTGCCAAAACTTTTGATAAATACTTACTGAATTTGATCAATATAAGCATAGAAGGTTTAAATGAATGGGTAAAAAATACCAGGTAATCGTTTCAATTTTTCCTTTTACTTAGCTTTTATAGACATAGGCTGGATGCCTCTGGTTTTGTAAGTGTGAGGCACACAGTCATTTTACAATTCCCATGAAATTAAATCTAGATATCAAGAAAAGTAAAGGCCACAGTCAAAGTAATGGGTCATGTCCACTCTGATAGGAATTATTGAATGTGTCCGCCCTGTGATCAGTTTTATCCTTCTTTATAGTGAGGAAATGCATAGTATGTTACAATTGAGCAGGAGATGGTTTAAATTGTGAAGCTAAGGACAGCTCCTTCCTTTTCTAATACTCATTCTACACAATATAAAGTCAGAGCATATAATGGGGTGAAAAGAATAAAATTTTACAGATCCCTGGCAGGCATGTCTTTCAATTTACTTCATCCGTTAGCTCAGGAAATGGTAATGGAGCCCATTACTGGCATCCCTGTACCATGGTGACTCTCAGGCTCTTGCTCCTTCCTGTCCACAGAAGCGCTGGTCACCAAGTATCTCCACTCTGCCTTCTTGGGTTTTGTTGTGAGATTGCTTATGAAGTAAAAAATCTCCATTAAAAGGAGGTAGTATGTCACTTCTCTCCCCTCTTGATAAGAAGATATTTAATTTGTTTAGCATGGAAATCTAATCATTTCAGTTCAAACACTTTATCAATTTGATTATAAATGAGAGGCGATCTGCCTATGCTCAGACCATTCATCACAGTAAAATAATGTTCTCATTTATTTTACTTCATGTGACACAAAGGGAGAAGGCAAAGAAGAAACCAGAAATGGTGAGAGTATTATAAGAAAGAGAATTAGAACAGCGAGTCAGTGACTTTCATTCTTTCAAGTCTATTATTATTTTACTGCTTGTCATAGTCTTTTTTTTTTTTCACTGCTATTGCAAAATTCCTGTAGGCGGATAAATTTTTAGGGTGCTTATTGAATTCCCAGTTTGGGTTAGATAGATTTAGCTCTGTGGAAGGCCTCATACACATGTCACTTCTCTGTCACTAGCAAATGTAGAAGACATTTCTTGGAAAGATGAAGAACCAGAGAGAGATTCAGAGGCCAGGTTTGCTATTATATAATCACTCGCTTCTGTAAGAAATAACCAGGGTTTTGAAAAACTACCTTCATCTTTTCCAAGGCTAGCAACCTCAGTGATAAATCCTTCTCCCACTGGACCCCACATTTCATCACCCTCACCACATCGAGGACCAGATTTCCAGTGGAAGACACAGTCGCAGTGTAACGGTACTGTAGCACACCCCCTTGCTATCCAGGGCAGCACTTGACACAATACTATGTAGACCCTTGACCCATTCAGTACTTGTACACTGAATATGTTCAAGGATTGATAAAACCAGAGCTGAATTTTGATTTTTAAATGACCATTTTCCAACAAAAAGGTAAAAGTCGTGACTCTCAGATATAAAAATGATCGTACGTTAAGGATTTTATATAACTTATTAATGAGAAAACTAGTGAGGTGTTGCAATCGGTTCAAGGGGAATTCAAGAACAGGCACACTTATAGAAAGGAATATTACAATGAGTCCACAGATGGAAGCAAAACTGATATTTCCAGGAGTTGGGGACATTTTCCTGCTACCAGGTATTATTAATTTGCATATAAACATACAAAAATTATTTTGCATTGCTATCAGTTTTCTGCAACTTTCAGAGTGGTTTTATAGCTACTGTGCAATTAGGATTCAGATAACCTAGAAGAATGTATTATAGATAATAAGAACATTTCCCTAGGTAGGTTGAATGTGCATGTAAATTCTTCGCATTTGCTACTATTTGCCCCTTTCTTGCTTCTACCTGGTGCAATGATTCCATGACCACCAGAAAACACTGTGCTCATGGATAGTTACAGTAAAAATTTCACAGTTTTGTAGGGCCAAATATATATAGGAATATGTATCTTGATAGAAAAATTTGAAATGGAAATATTTATCAAGAGAAATCCTACTATATTATGGCCTCACTTCAGCTAAGGAAGAAAAAAATGTGCATGACGATCCACACTGTTGGGGAAGTGGCTGTGGATCAGGTACTAGGGGAGGGTCAACTCAGTTCAACCAGGGTCAACCCAGTGATTTGAGAGTGTCTTTCCCACTTCTCTGAATGAGGCCCACACATGGACACCGCTGCACACGAGGGAGCAGACACAGTGATGGCCAGGCACATGCGTTTCATCTTTCGTTTGCTCCTGCACCTAACCTTCACTGGACATTTCCCTCAAGGATGATGAGGTCAGGCATGGACGAGCAAAGCACACACGTTACTTCAGGCTTCACAAGAGCTGAGCTAGGACTCTTCCTAGTATGAGTCAAAATAATTCATTCAGACTGCCTGGAAGAGTGCTGTGTGCACGGTGAACATTCAACAGTGTTATATATAAAATAACAAATATTGCTATTTTAAGCACAACAAAATAAGAACTAGCTTTTCCTGGCCCTTTTTTAAATGTGAATTTCTCAATTTTTATGTGGTCCAGATGTGACACTTTTAGCATGGGGAGGGTTTGTGTGTAGATGTCCCCCAAAGGCTGATGCAATCCTGGGGGTAGTGCGGATTTCTACAGTTTACAATTACTTCACGCTCCAAGGCTGGGGTTATGGGTGTGAGTGCTGCAGCTGCCCTGGGCAGACAGCCTGAATGCAGCATAAGGAAGGGAGAGGGGTTTGCCCTGTGCCACTGCCCCTCCCTTTGTGCTTTTGCTGTTTTGTTGTTTCCCACCACCATGAACTGTTGTCCTCCTCCATGTGCCACCCTGCCTTGGAACCAACCAAGTATGGACTGAAATTTCTACAAACTGTAAGTTAACTAAACCTTTCCTTGCTTAATTTTGAGTGTCAGGTATTTTGTCCTAGCAACAAGAGAAAGTCAACTGCAACAATCACATAGGGGAGAGTGGAGCCACGCAATACCTTCAGCTTCTTTCTAATTTGGTGCTGTTTTTGTTTTCTGCCTGTGGATTACTTGCCCAATTACTACATATAGAAATCCGTAGGCTGCCTAGTCTAACACAAAGAAGGGTTGTGAATAACCCTGGAAACACATCAGTATTCCACACAGAGTTTGTAAAAGTCAGGACGAAGTCATAACTTCTCTGGGACCAGTGACACTGTGTTGTCCTACCTAAGGGGTTGGGGTTTTCTTTGAGTAGCTACATCGGGACATGGACCAAGAGTAATAACTGGGACAAACATCAGTGGTCATTGCATAATTCAAACATACATTCACATCATCCTTTCTGCCAAAGAAGTTCTTTCTATTCTGTTTGCTATAAATAATTATACTGAACATTATTTTCTTAAAAGACAACTATGAACTGCCAGAGGCCCAATCCATTTGTAACATTCAAGAGGAAGAAAAGAATATATACATGAATATATATTCCTGTTTCTAGATTGTTATAATTAGTACCCTAATGACCAGGGCTATTGAAGTCAGTTGGTCTACACTTTCTGCCATCTACAAAATGGACTTTCATCCAAAAAGGAGATTTCTGTATTCCTGTGAAAATAAAGAAGCAAAAAATGTAACCTTTCAAAACTATTTTTTGCTGTTCAAACACAAAAGAGCAAAGTGACCTGTTTTGTTGTCAGGTTCTCACCCTTTTTTTTTTTCATTTTAATGAAATGTTATTTATATTCTGAAGCCCTGCTGAAACGGCCCACCAAGTGGTAAAGTTCCTATAATCCTTTGCCTCAGGTCTGTCCAAGCAGGCAGATACTTCAGTTAGTTCTTCCAACTAGTAAGTGACACTGCTGGAAGAAAAAGTACTATTTACCCGTTTTACACGATTCTTAATTGTGCTTAAGAAGGAAGATGAATTTCTATATCATAGGGTTACCCTCTCTCAAATCTTGTCATATTTCTTCATTATTTTTCCCACTTTGAAAAGTCATTTTCATGATTTTCTTTAAAAATATCAGTATTTTCCAGATCTCACTATGCCCATAAATTGAAATTCATTTTATTATAGATAACAGGACAATTGTTTTCTTTTAAGAAAAATTCCCCATAGACACTTTCTATTATTCCCATTAATATTTATTACACAATTACACTGCATTAGATGCAATGCAATATGCCAAATATAGTCTCACTAATCCTAAGAGATTTACACTTTAAACTAAAAATATAAATAATTCACTTCTTTTTTGGTGTTTTATTTCCTCAAGGCACTAAAGAAATATTTTGTAGAATAAGCTACATTTAGAAATACAAAGGGAAGAATTCAAAAGAAGAAAGGTAAAAACCACTCACAGCAGGTATGACTTTCCACTACATAAATATGATCTCTTGTAGCTAAGGACAGGTTAGACTCAGAAATAAAATAAGGGAAAGAGATTGTGAAATACAAGCAAAGGAAAGAGAACATCTTAAACATGGTGCCTTTCCAAAACGACTCCCAGGGTGCTTTGTGGGAAGCTTGGGGGAAAGACGCAAGGGAGAGCTTTGAGAATAAGACAACACCATGCAAATGTCAGAACCCAGAACCCAAGAATCCAAATACAGAGCAAGCTGTTAAAAGAGCAAACAATTGTTAAAAGGCAGTAATGGCTTGGAAGCAGAACAACAACAAAAATAATATTCACAATTACACAATGTCGCTAAAAACACCTTCATTTAAATATATCCCGAACCAAAAAACACACACAGAACACTGTGCTGTGTTCAACAATCTTTTTTGCTTCTGTTTTCTACTTAAAGAAGAAATGAATTTTACTTTTTTTCCTAAGGGAATGAAGATGGGGTGTGGAGATGAAGAACATTTGAGTGTACTTTTTGTCACTAGATAAACTGCAATTAAACTTAATTAAAGCTCATTAGCTGCCAAGGGAGGATGAGAAATACATTTCTAAAAATGGAAAATTTCCTCGAGACATATTTTAGAATGAGAGGATGTATTTTCATTAAAAGCTAATCTGCTTTATCAACTTAATAGTAGTGTTGACAATAACAGTGTTGTGTATTTTGTGAAAATCCCATAAGATATTAAACAAATCTCACTATTATCTCAAATTACTCAGACACAAAAATTACAAAAGACACAAAATAAGAAAAATTGCTTTTTTATCTTAGGACAAAATATTTTGATATTATTTTCTTACTGATATATATCAAGAAGGTCCATCTTTAATTTTACTGAGGTGTAATTGTACAATGGCCGATGGATTGCACAAGTGTTTCTGCAAGCTATCCTGCCAGATACATAGCTGTATCCTGTTGTGGTTTAATTTACTAAATTTATTGAAAATAAATCATGTTCATAATGATCATCTAGAAATCTCTTTGTAAAATATTTGCTTGATCTTCAGGTCATTGTTTCTTCTTTTTATTTTTTTAAAAATAATTTTATTGAGGCACAAATAGCAAAGAGACAGTTTCAAAACTGATTAGTAGCACAGTTTCAATAATAAATACATTGCATATTGTTGTCTTGGTGCTTATTCATTGTACAAGATGCGAACACGATAACTTGTCCACAAACACTATTAGAACAAATTTCTCTATTCACTGAATAAGAGAATGCAGCTTTATATCTATCCTATTTTGAATATATGGATACAAAATGGTCATTCCTATTTTTTTTTTAATTTCTTATAATTGTATTTTGTTTTGTTTGCAATACCAGGAATCAAACTCAGGACCTTGTGCCTGTCAGGCCAGCAATTATGCCACTGAGCTATCTCCTTACTTATTTCTGAATATTCAAGGTTTTTCTTTTAATATTGTAGACATGACTACTCAATGATGTATACACTGATGCATTATTTCCAAGACATCAACCTCCTTCAAATTCCTCACAATCTTTCATTGGCACTTACTGAAGAGCAAAATATGGTTAATTTTGAAAGCCCAATTTGTGAACCTTTTACTCAATACTATGGCATGAATCTAGGACCTTCACACTGAACAATTTTTATATATATGCTACGAACATATATATATATATATATATATATATA
>NDGM011116091.1:0-10568 GCA_002564305.1 Octomys mimax
CTGTACTTTGCCAAGCTTGCTCCAATAGGTGCTCTAGACCACTGAGCCATCCCGCCAGCCCCGCTTTAAGTATTTTTTAGATACACTGTTTTCTTGTCTTTTTTTACTATATTGTATTTTTTCTTTTTTAATTTGATAAAGAGTAAAAATAGTATTAAAACAAAAATTACAGAATTTCATTTAACAAAGTAATCTGAATTTCACAGTATTTGTTGTAATGCATGGCATTGTCTTCCAAACAGCTATTCATATTACCAGATATATGCATGCAAAATTGGAAGAAGAAAGAAATACATAAGAAATTAAGAGATAAAAAGAAGAAACAATTGAAAAAGGAGAGTGAACAAATTAAGCATTGTCTGCTTCTTTTCATGGACCAGCAGAAATCCAAACAGCAGTGTTTGTTGTTCTTAATTAAAGTTTTTATTGCCAGTAAAAAAGGAAGATTGCAAGGACCCTCCTATTTTCTTTTTCCTTTCATTTTATTTAAATCACTTTCCACTCTTCACTTTGTCTTTGTATATTTTCATTGGTCAGATAATTTTTCTGCAGACAGTAGAGAATTGTTTCTTGTTTCTTTATCCAACCAGCTAATCTGAGACTTTTAATTGAATAAATCAGACTAATTATGTTTGGGGTTATTATTTATAAAAGAAATGTATTTGATCCTATGATTTTGTTTGCGTTATTTTGATGGATTTGAATATTCTATTTCGATTTCTTTCTCACTTATTCATTTTACAATTTTCATGGTATACTGAGGTGACAATGTTTGGTTTCTAGATCTTACTTGCGTATATTTTTAGTGAGGATTATTTCTACTCATAGCTTTGTGGTTACAGATATCTTGCTTCCTCAGGTAAGTAGCCTGGATGGAATGTAAAGACAGACTTGGCTGCTGGTGCGACTGCAGCTGCTGCCTCCTGCCTGCTGTGCTATGCGCCTCTGTCACACCACTGTGCCTAGGAACCAGGGAACTGTGGACTGAAACCTCTGCAAACTGTGAGCCTGAAAAAGACATTTACTTCTTTAAATTTAGGTGTCAGGTATTTTGTCCCAGTAATAAGACACATAAGTTAAACCATGCTGGAAAAGCCTGTGGATCAATAAGATTAGTGACTGTGCATTCCTGAAACATCCGTACACCTGGAAGTATGAGAAACCTCCAAGTGAGTGCTATTCTAAGCCATAGCTGCATAAGCTCGCCATGCCTCCCAGTGCACAAGAAGTAGCCAAAATCAACGTGGGAGGGGAATCTTCTGACAGCCTCATCCACAGCGATTTCAGACAGTCTCCACTCAAGTCCATGGACAGCTGATTTCACTTCTCCCATTCACAGCTATGGAACTGGTAATTTTAAACATAAATATCTTCCCTTTCCTTCCCATCACAGACCACACATCTCACCATACTGGTACAGGGGAGTTTTGTCAAAGTCATTTCCTTGGTCCCAAACTGTATTGTAGAATAGCCACCTGCAAAGCCAGTGAAAAGGAGGAGTTTTTGGTTTTGGAGATATAAAAGTGCAGACTTTTGATCCTTAAAGCAATGAGTTCAAAGTACAAGGACCCCTATTACTGTGCTTTTCAGTTAGGGCACTATTTTTGTTTGTTTGTTTGTTTTGTTTTGTTCTTTTAAATATTTGGTTGTTACAGGGTCTCACTACACAGCTGGAACTTACAGTGATTCTCCTATTTTCAGCCTTCCCATCGCTGGGATTACAGGTGTTCTCCGTCATGCCCTTACTTTGTGGCCCGGTTCAGCCCACCCTGTGGGTGGGGCTAGAATGGTATATGGTGCTTGTGATCCAACTGTGGTCCCTGCACTTGCCTATGCTTGCCTAAGCAGGCATTTTAATCCACTGAGCTATCTTGCCAGCCCCCAGATAGGGAACTATGAATACGGTGGGAAATAAAAAGAAAACCTTGTCCAGTGCCAGCTCATTATGCAGATTCCAAGTTACCACTAACCTTTCTGTTCACAAGGACCCAGATCCCCCACTTGGGTATTGTCAGAAATCTCTTTTGCCTATACTGTCCTGCCTGAGGGCAGTTCTCTTCTGCCAAGCCACAAAGCACTCCATGCTAAGGTACACTATTTTCTTACCATTTTAAAATTCAGCATTTCTGGATTTCATCTGAAGCTGGCTTTATGTGACTGTGTTTCTAACCCTCTCCTAGGGCACACCATATCTGAACATGAAGGAACGCCTCTGTTGTTTTTCTCCAAACTTGTGAAGAAGCAGGTGTGTGTTCAGTGCCTCTAATCTACCATTTCTATGAAGTTTAGAATTTACTTGCTTTTCTTAAGTTTTATATTACCATGTTGAAGTTTTCTATCTCATTAATCATTTCCTTACTTAAATAAAAAATTGGAATAGAGGTTTGAAAATCCTATGCATTTTCCCTTTGCTGATGGAGAACTCTGTAAAATGCCTCTGAGCAGGATTTAAAATTAATCAGTTGGTTTCAGTGTTCACACATGAGTCTGTCCCAGGCCTAGGCCCCTTGTCTGGAGATGGGCAGCAGATTCATAGTAAATGAATCTCTGTAAGCTACTGGTCCTGGCTGAGGACATAGTAGCCTGCAATGTTGTGAAGCGTCAAATGTCAAGAAAAGGCAACCACTAAGGATGCCTAGCTCCAACCCCAATTAACAAAATAGAAACTATAGCCACAGGCCTCTCAGTTCACATGTGAATATCTACCTGTAGATAAGATAGTTCTAAATCATCTCACTTATCTCTTTTCTTTAAATCTTTGCCATCCACTCATTTTGGAGGTTTTGGGACTGACCAGTCTGTGATAAGTTGCCATATTGGAATCTATTTCAATTTATTGAATTTTTATTGCCATGTGTAATCTATCTTAATTTATTTTCTTTTATTAAATTATATGGAAAAAGTCATAACAAAAATAATAGAATTAAAGACAGTTAATAAATTGCTTATTGTTGTCTTCATAATACTTACTCAGAGTATAAGATATGGACATAAAAAGTCTCCAAACAATAGTAGCACTAACCTTTCCTTTCAGTGATCTAAGACAACCTATGGAGGACAACCTAGATGACTCTACTTGAACAAGGAGCAATTGTCCCAGTTTTGATGAGCCTGATCCTATTTTCAGTGGAGATCAGCTACCTTCTATGATGCCCTCAGGCCAACCTTTCCACTTTCTTGTTTCTTCCCAGCAATATAGATCCTCTCAATTCCATCTTTGCATTCCACAGCTTCAGTGGAGCTTCCTTTCTTGCCAAACTCACAATATTTTAAATCATCCTTCTGGGCTCTTTGCTCTTATAAATCTGACTAAAAGCCCCCAGCAATAGCCATGACACTACCTCAATATTTTGTGGCTTTGAAATTTCTTTTGAAAGATTAATCAGTCTTCCATGCTTAATCTCAGTCTCAGGCAAAGACTCTGAACACAAGCAAAATTCAGACAAACTTTCTGCCACACTGTGACATAAATCATCCAGAGTCCAACAACCAATGCAGTCCTTCTCTCCATCAGGCTGGTTATTATCAGGCAGTATTTCTATCAGCCTTTTGGTCTTCTGGGCTCTGACCAGAATCTCCTTTACAGAATAGCCAAACCTGCTCTAGTGCTTCTCATGTAGGCAACATCTCTGAACCTTTCATATCTCTTCCCATAAACCATTCCCAAAAGCTTGTAATCCACAGGTCACATTTAGCCACAGCAACAATCCCATTTCTGTGGTTCAAATTGTCTCAGTCACTCCTCCATCATTGCTGGGACAAATACCTGACACCCAAAATGAAGAGAGAACAGTTTTATTTATCTCCCAGTTACTGGAGGTTTCAGTTCATACTCAGCTGGCTCCGAGGCAGAGTGGCACATGGCAGAGAGCAAACTTTCACAGTGGCAACAAAGAGAAGAGAGCAAAGGGAGGAGTAGCAGCAACAACAGCAACAGAAAACAAGTCCCCCTTAAGCTGCATTCAGGCTATCTGCCCCAGACTGAGTTAGTACTGACACCCATAATTCCAGAAGCACTCATAATCTTAGTGGACCATGACTTAATCACAAACTCTAGCAGTCCACCCAATGACTGCATGAGGCTTTGGGGAGACAAGTAGACACAAGCCATAAAGTTAATAAAATAAGTAAAAGATCTAACATTTTAAACATGTATGTTTCATTTTCAATGAAAACTGGAAAAGTAGATGGAAGATGATATAAAAAAATGGAAAGATGGTTCTTGTTCATGGTTAGGAAGAACCAACATAGTGAAATGGCCAGAATCCCAAAATTTCTATAGGCATTTAATGTAATTCAAATCAAAATACCACTAACATGCCTCACAGAGTTAAAGGAAACATTCCTAAAATTAATTTGGAACCAGAAGTGACCTTGAATAGCAAAAGCAATTCTGGGAAACAAAGACAAGTCAAGCAGCATCACAATTCCTGACTTGAAATTATAGTACAAAACTACTGTGAGGAAATCAACATGATACTGGCAAAGGTAAGCATTAGTGGAACATATTAGAAAAGGAATTATCAACTTTAAGCACAATCAGCCACCTTATCTTTGACAAAAGAGTCAAACATATTCACTGGAAGAAAGATAGCCCACTCTACTAAACAGTGCTGAAGAAACTGGAATTCCACATGCCCAAGTGAAATTTATTTTCATATTTAGCAATTTTTAACAAATGATGTACAATGATTATGTTATATTTGATTGAGCTTGGTCATTTTGTCTTTTCATTTATTTTATTTTTTGGTTGACAATTATATTACTTGCATGTCTAGACAATTCTCTCATCCTTGGTTTTATATTTTTATTAGGGCAGATTAGTTTCTGATTTTTGGTCTCAGTGCATTTTGTTTTCCACTGAGCCTTTCCTGGAGATGTCATTTGCGAGTGCTTCAACAAGACCTTAACTTCTTAGTGAACAGAGTGATCAAGCCTCATTGAACTACACAATATTTAACTTCTTGGCCTCTCATTCCACACGGCCATGTGCAAGGGCTCAAAAAATTTTCTCTGTCCTTGTACATTTTTCCATCAGCCAGAAACTACTAGGAAATCCTCATGTAGCCTTTCTACTTTTTTTTCTGGTGAGTATCTTTCTCTATCACTTTCTGCTTTTCAAATTCCAGTCATCTCATTACTGCCAACCTCTCCTGTCAGTCTTGGACTCAGCAAGATCTTCTACTTTTCGCAGTTCCATGTCTCTACACTACAGTCTAGATTGTGTCATTAGGTAGAAATTCAAAACATTATGTAACTTTTCTTATGTGTTTTCATCTCCCATGTGCAAATGTCCTGTGATATCTACTTTCCAACAAATGGAAGCAATTATTTTATATAATTTATATATATATATATATATATATATATATATATATATATATCTCCTACCCCATTTACTTCAGCTTGGTTAGAGGCCTGAAAGAATTCTAGGGATTTAAGGGACTTCTATTCATATATATTGAGGACTTCTATCTAAATATAAAGAACTTCTATTCACATGTATTGTAATATGATTGGCTCCACTTAGAATTATGCATTTTGTTACTCTTCAAAAATGTTTAATTAGGGCCGGGGAGATGGCTCAGTAGAATAAGCACTTCCCTAGCAAGCTCAAGGACCTGAGTCCAATTCCCAGTTCTGAAAAAAAAAGTTTAATTATTTCTCCATGAATGACAGTGAGGTAAATATATTTTATTTTAGGATTACTTTATTTTTATGGAAAAAAGTATGTCACTAAAAAGGAAATCTGCTTTAACTTAGTGGAGGATTTTGAAGTATATATAATCAATGTGATGATTGAGAATTAAATATGACAGACATAAAAGCCTTTAAGTTGAGAGTAATACAGAACTTTGAAATAATAAGTATTTTGTCAGTATTGAATGATTATATGTCTTATATCAAAGGTACAATTTAAAACCTTCAATAAACTTTTCCTTGGAAAAATTTCTTTAAGTTTCTTTCTTAAATTTAAATTTTGTGCCAGCATACTGTTAAATGTTAAATGCATGTTGATTGCTCTGAAATGCATGTTCAGAGACCAAAGCAACAAAAAAATTCAGTAGTTCAATGTTTAAATAACAGCCCGATCTGTAATTTCTCAGTTTTCTAGAATATGTGTGTATTATGAGTGAATAAAACTTAAAGTGTGAGTGATTAAATTGCTATGATTTTACTGATATATCTTTGCCTTATAAGTTTTAATTAATTGATCACAAATCTTCTTCCAACCTCCAAACTTAGTGGCAGAAAATCTGGTAGCTGTCATGTAGAATTCATGTTACTAAAGCAAAGTGAGTTACTATTATTTTCTTATGTGAGGAAAAGGGAGCACAAATTGAAAATAGCTGTCAGCCATAATTCAATTCATTATTTTTTAATGAAAGACACAGAGGTAGAATCTTATGAAATATTAATTCCTTTAAAAATAGCAGCATAGTCAGGGACATTTCTCTAAGTTCCTAACAGCACTCAGGGAGCCTCCATAAAGGTACATGATTGTGAGAGTATCATGCATGCCAGCTGGTCTTCATCTTGTGAGTTTGAAAAAGGTCACCAGGTTATGAGCCATACTGACAGACAGCAATCCAAAAACAGTAATTGCTGTGTAGTATGTGGAAAAAATTATATGCTATGCTTAAAACTTTAGGATATTGTTATAAAACTTTTGATAATAAATTTAATGTCCAATGTTAATGAAAATTTGTTTTTTTAATGGTGGCTTTCATTAGATCTATTAAAAGTAGAAGCTAACACTACAAATTATTTTTTTCAAACTAGGCAATGAGTCTCAAATTTGATCAAGGTAAAGTCAGGCTATATAAACAAAATAATGCTGTGAACTGAACATAATCTTCCAAAATTCATGAAACATGGATCTTCTCAAAGTAGAATTGTATCTTTTATTCTTGCTATCATTTGTCAATGACTTTCTATATTTTAATTAAAAATAAAATATTCAAACAGGACTTCACATGACTTGACTCTTCTAACTTTTGCAGGATTCTAAGACATTTTTTGTCTCTTGTAATTTTCTTACTTTATGGTTTCCTGACTTCAAATCTGTGCATTAAATACCACTTCCCACCATATACTCACACACTTTATGATTGTATACTTTATTCATTTTTATTTTCAATATTTCAAAGGTTAACTCAAGTTCATTTTCTAAAGGATATTTTCTATAATTTTTCTGTTCTCCCTCACTATAAAATGTTGCATATTACTTAATTCCTTGACTTTGCTCTACCTCTTGCAAAAATTAAATTAAATTTATGGCATCATTCTTTGAAATGCATTCCTTTCTAAGCTACGCAGGACTCTGTTTTGATTCATTTCTAGCAAGCAGTAGGTGTGAATAATATAAATAAATGTATTAGAGGGTTTACTACTCCCTGAGCAACAGATTAGCAGTGGCATAAAAGTACATGAATTTTAGGGCAACTTGGTTGTCAGCACAGCTAAAACAAATACATCCACTTGACCATAAGGGAACCCATTTGACACATATAAAGAATAACGCATTTCTTAATTTGCAGTGAGATTTTTCTTGGTTTCATTCAGTTTACGATTGCCTTATGAAACTCTTTGGTTTGCTTCACCCGTGCACTGCTATCTATTCAATAGGATTCTGTCTCTTATCTGCAGAGCTAGCTCTCCTGCCCTTGTCCTTCTGCACCCTTCACAGATTCTAATCCTGTTTCCAGTTTCTTGGAGGAGCTGTACCAAATACTTCATTTATTACATTGAAATACATTCCTTATCTCTGCATTTCAATATGAATAAATGCAGCTGAGTAAAGATATAACACATATACAAACCGATTACCTAGTTTGGCACACACAGAAACAAGCAGCCTAGTACATTAAAACAGCAGTCTACATTAGTTTTGGGGGGCACTGAGGGGACGTGAACATGAAAATGGTGCACTGACTCTCCTTTGCCATGGTTCCTCAGACGGTAGCAAAGGGAGGAGAAAAGGAGAAGGCACCATTTTCAAATTGCTACTTTCCTGGTTTGACTTGTGGTTATTTGTTAAGGGAAAATAATTTGTGACAATCAGAAAACAGGCTTCAGAGAAGTTATAAGGTCTGTTTTAAAGGAGAGTGTCCTGAGAGAATGGTAAGCCTACTGTGATAAGGAAAAATCAAGTCTTTGCCTAAGAAAGCAATTTTATTTTTGAACTATTTGCTCATTTTTTTCTATTACTGATGGCTTATAGGAGCACAGAAACTAAATTAAAATACATTATATGTATAGAATTATATGTATAGAATACTAGAGTATTAAGTTCATTTAAATTAATACATTCCTATTTTTCCTTTATAATCTATCAAATCAGTTTTGTTGTGTTTCCATGTGATTTCAAATTATAAGAACTACAATAATTAAATAATCTGCAAATTATATAATAAAATTCTATTTAAAACTTCATGATATTCAAAGTGGCATCTCTACCAAAGTAATTTTCCCTCAAAACGCAGGAAGATTATTGTCAGGAACATTTTACTTGATAGAAAATGAGAAAATTAAAAGTGTAATTATCATTCCTTACTTCTAAATTAAACCACCATAGGTATAAAACTGTCAATTAGA
The DNA here is from genome assembly GCA_002564305.1 of Octomys mimax. Classification (NCBI taxonomy): domain Eukaryota; kingdom Metazoa; phylum Chordata; class Mammalia; order Rodentia; family Octodontidae; genus Octomys; species Octomys mimax. The sequence continues at coordinate 8,599 of NDGM011116091.1, forward strand.
CAAATAACTGTATTTTAGAAATTGCATTTGGAGCTCTTGAAACACCTTGTGTCCCTAAATTGCATTCCATTTACTGTCACCAAAAAATGAACCATTTTGTCTTGACAGATAATTGCTTTCTTTACTCAGAAATAAAGAAAAAATATATTTTCAAGTCTTAAAACTTATGTCTTCTATAGTAGCAAAATATTTTTTGATTAATGTATAGTAGCAGGATAATAAAATGCACGAAAAATGAAATATATATCAGTGTCATTCCTGGATTTTCTACTTTATCTTTAAACTCCTTCCTGGGTATCTAGGCTTGAATTTAACCATTTTATCCTTCACTTTTTTTTCTCTCAAATGAAACATTCTGAACAAGAATTTTCTCAATCACTAATATGCTCTCCTCTTTTTCTTCCTTCCCTTCTGTTGCACAAAGTAATTTATATGAAAAATCTTAAAATGCCTTGACTGTTTTTCTTATTTAAAATTAACATTCTCTTAAAACAACTTACGTACAAATAAATATTTTCACACTATCTTTCAGCATGAGGTTCCTCGATATCTCTAGATTTGTCTACGTTGTAGATCAAAATGTTACTGTTTGCATGTTAATGTGCCTATATTCAAATCTCTGTATATATTTTCACGGGCTATGGACAAAGTTTTTCGTTTTACATCAGATTAGCTTCTTTCTAAAAATATATGTTCCTGGGCTAGCCAGATAGCTCAGCAGACTAAAGCGCCTGCTTAGGCAGAGTGCAGCAGTGAGGGTTCCATCCCTGGAGTGCCTTGCTGGCCCCGCCCCCGGGGCCCGCTGAGACTGCGACTGAGACTGGGCATGGTGGCGCGCTCCTCTAATCCCAGCGCTTGGGAAGCCGAAAGGAGAATCACTACAAGTCTGATCTACATGGTGAGACCCTGCGCTAAACATATATATATATATATATATATATATATATATATATATATACAATATCTTTGTTCAGAAAAAAATGTAGATTTCAGAAAATATACAGAAAGCTCATTTTTATGTTTTTTCCATTCTCAAATATTTTTTAAAAATTTCCAGCAAATGGGCCTTTACTGAATGGAGATTATTCTTTTCTATTTTCCCACCAAACATTAATTGGCGCAAACTTCATCATTCATGTACTTGAACCTTATGAATATCATTATTGACAATAAAACATAATTTGGTATAAATTTACTAACATTTAATAGACACCTATAAAGCATATATTAAATTAAGTTCCTGTGATGTGTGGTGAAGTTTAATCTGTATTAGGTTTTTCTTGCTCAGAGAATGCTGCACGTGCTCCTTACTCATAAAAATGAAGCTTGCTCTAAGTTGTCAATGAAAGAAGTCTTTTGTCATATGCTACATCCTCTAGCAATGAGTAAAATCTTACTTTAGAAAAACAAAGCATACTGTTGACTCTTAAGATATAAACTTTGTGTTTTCCATGTAGCAAACATAAAATATCTTTTCAATAAAGATTCAGGAATCAAATAATGGGAAGATGAGGCTTCTGTGAGTGTGGTATAGTGTCATTGTTCATCTAATAGAAGAAATTATGTGATGTAAATGATAATAATTTTAAAATTATTGATCCCTGAAATGTGATTTTGCACTTACATGACTCAAGGGCTCAAGTAGCAGGATTCATTGCCCACTGTGGAACAAGTGTTCAGTAATCAAAAAAATTAATTACAAAGTTTGAGAATGTATTTTTAACCCAATAAGAGAAAGAATACACCAACAAATTACTATTGAGAAGTTGCATGCCATATAAAGCCTGTAATAATGCCATACCGATTTTCAAGGGTAATGAAATTTATATATTCATATATAGAAAGGTTAATGAAAATCTGACATTTAAGAAGTAGACTTCTTTTTTTCCCATTTTAATTTATTAAAGAGTAACAGTACAAATGCTGTGATTAGTATTAAAAAAGATTCAAATTTTTCAAGAATGAATTTT
>NDGM011116092.1:0-19250 GCA_002564305.1 Octomys mimax
TTTTTTTTTTCTGAAATTCATATTTTTCTCTAGATAGGAGCATGGACCAAGGCTGAGAGTGCAGAAAAATCCTCCTTGGACAATATGCCAAAATGAAAGGACTATATATTTGCTTTCTCTGAGATTTTCCACCACTCATTATAAACTTGTTAGTGGAGCATTGTATATATGATAGGTTCCAGCTCTAGTACAAACTGCTAAATTATCGTGGCCCTGATTCAACATGGCTGAATTCCAAAAACATCAGCTTATCTTCCCAATGACCACTTCTTCCTTCTTCCCCATCCCAGTCCTGGACTCCTTTCCTATGCACATAAGGGAGCTACAATCAGCCCCTTGTGTGTCACTGAACCTGCCCCTCAAATTACAGCCCTAGCAAAAGTCGATAAAATCTCAGCCTTCCTGTCTCAGGTCAGAGGATCCCCCATCTCCCTCAGATCCACTTTGTGGCCTCCGAATCAACGATGCTTCCCCCACCACCACCACATTTTTTTTTTTTTTACTTCTGCTTCTCTACTGCACTAGAAAAACCTAACATTATATGGATTTCATTGCACAAGATGGAGGTTTAGCATTCTGAGCTAGTTCTATCAGAGTAAGTCTTCATTTGGCCCCATAACTACATGTCCTACCACTGGCTGGTACTGTCTTTATGATCAGGGTGATCTTGGCTGTGAAAACAGAAATAAGAAGGTGATTGGCCTTTCTTTTCTTGAGCACTTCTTTGGTCAATAGAACATCATGTCAGTTGGGATCCTTGTGGGAAACAAGGATGGTTAGGGAGATTGGCAACCTCATGACACCAACAAAGAGTGTCAAAATTCTCCAAGATGTATAAGAGAAGATGCTCTCAGATTGAGCCCTGAAAGGACAAAATGTTTACTAGTTCTGTCATACCAGAAGAGAAGCTTTCAGTAAAGAAATAGAACCAAGCCATTCAGCTGCCAAGAGGGAACAGAGGGAACCAGGCATTGACTACTCATTCCTCTTGGCCCAACCTCCTGCCAGATTCCCAGGAAGCCAGAGGAGGGAGAGCCTAGATGATCCAGTCCATAGAAGTCAGTGTGGGCTACTCAGTGCAGAAAGAGTTGGGTGGGCAGGTAGGGGGTATCCAGCTGAAGCCAAATGAGGTAAACAAAAATGTTCTCCATAGGAAAATAAAAATAAGTCATAAATTTTATTTCAATGGTTCCTTTTACACTGACATTGAAGTTTCTTCCCTATATTATGTAAAACCTCTTATATTAAAACAGAGACTCATATTTAAGCTATAACCAGGCCAAACATTAAGTTCTTATAACTTCATACTCTGTTTACTTTCAGTGTGTGCTAGAAGAAGATTGTAGGTAGAGATTTTCTGTGAAGTCAGTAAGACAGTTGGGATAGGACACGGGCCCAGCCTACAAAAGACATGGGGAAAGTAAAGAAATTCAATTTCTGGGAGAGCACACAGACTAGCTAGCACTGTGGCCATGAGCCCTGAACTTTCTTCACATTTCTACTTTTTCAAGATCTTAGACCTAGGTCAGATTTTCCAACAAAGTCCCACAACCTACTAGGCAGTTCAAAACATACTAGGGTATTTGGACAGGATATCATGTCTGCATCTTGTACTATGAATGACCACTAGGAAGGCAACAATATACAATTTATTAACTATTGAAACTGTTCTGCTAATCAGTTTTGAAACTGTCTCATTGCAATTTGTTTCTCAATAAAATTAATTTAAAAAAAAGACTATGCTTCCTGAGACCCTGGCAGAGGAGGGGTCAAGAGGAATGAGTAGTCAATGCCTGGTTCCCTCATCTCCCTCTTGGCAGCTGAATGACTTGGTTCTTTCTTTACCTAAAGCTTGTCTTCTACTATGACAGATCCAGCAAACATTTTGTTCCTTCACTTCTCAATCTGGAAACTTCTTCTCTTGCCTACTTTGGAGAATTTTGACACTCTTTCTTGGTGTCATGAGGTTGCCAAACACCCAATAATCGTTGATTACTTGTCAATCAATCAACAATCAATCAAACTAAACTAAAATAAATTTCTAACATGATGAGAGACTAATATTAGAGACAGGATGTACCTTAAAATCTAGTAAATAATTTAGGCCAGGGCAACAATAATAACAAAGAAAAAACCTTACTATAAGGTGCTACATGTTGTGCAGCTTGAAAATTATAAGAATAAAAAGTGATCACTTAATCGAGACAAAGGTGCCACTCACATTCTAATGACAGGTGTCCATGAGGACAGGGAGTGTGGGGACTACAAAAGATGACTATTGCCAAAGGAGTGGGTGTCCCCTGCCTCTGGTCATTTTTAGCTCTGGAATTCCATTTCTTCTGCCAGCATACCCTGGAAGGTCAGCTTCATGCCTTCCCTTTTTGTCTCCAAGGCACAGAAGTCCTAGTTCTTCCAAGGAACTTGTCCCTGATGTTCCATGCCACAGTGACCTCTGTTTTTCTCAACCTGGAAGCAGAGGACCTCTAAACAATCACCCGCAAACTATCATGAACTTTTTATAGGGAGATGTGGTTCTTGCAACAGTGCTGTGGATGGCTGTCATGCTTTTCTCCGTTGGTGGCTTTATTTTGCTTGTGTTCTGGAAAACGGCACTTTTTAGTCAGGGCCCCATTTCCAGTTGCCCTGTTTTCTTTCTCAGTGACCTGACCTCACATCCAGTGTCAGGAGCTGTACACACAGGGCAGTCAGATCATCTGATGGTGAAAGGTTCTAAATAAATTCAGTCCACTTGAGGGGACTCCACCCTTTGAGCAGATGATCTCTTTCAGAGCCATTTATCCAACTCTAAGTTAACGTTTTTCACAGAGATGATTATGGAGAAAAGATGTGGATGTAAGCTGAAAAGGTCCTCCATGCCTCATCAGCTCAATCCACAGTAATCACAGGCTTGTGATGGAAAAGACAAATGTGTTCCTAGACATGAAATCATCAGCACTCCTCAAGCATCTCCTGGTGCTCCCTGTTGCTGAGACCCTCCCTGCAGTCCCTGCTCTAGCACTGGGTTGCTTCCTTTCTTTCTCTACTTCCTTGCCCTGGGCCTGAAGCCCTCAGCTCCACCCTGTAGCCAGCTGTGGTGGGAGTCATGGGGCTGTTTTATGTTTCCCCTGGCCTTCCCATAGTCCTTAGATTCCTGAATAGGCTTCTGCCTTTTAAGGAGCTCAAAAGGTGGGAAAATATCATTTCTATTTCTTCCACACTGTTGTATGTCTTTCTCAAAAAGTTCAGACTTAAAACCCAGAAGAACATGCAATGCGGGGATATAGCACATGCAGTGCAGTCCAGCATGAGATGAAGCTGACTTGTAGGGCTCTACATTGTTTATCTGGAGGTCACACACCTTCACATAACCTTCTCCATGAATAAATAAGTTGTTGAGAAACTCAATGTATCTATGGTCCCAAATTGGTTAAAGCCCATCTGAAAGTCTGATTGAACATCTTCCTTTGAAGTTCTGTTTTGCATATTCCATCCCATTTTATTCAGTTCTCATGTATGTATTGAGTTCCCAGATCTAAGCCTTAAACTTTTTATGTTGAGCTGGGGATGTAACTCTAGCAGAGTCCTTCCTAGCATGCATGAAACCCTGGGTTTGATCCCCAGCACTGCCAAAAATGAAAATAAGATCATGTTATTTTGCTAAGATTGGCCAGTTCCTCAAAAAATGTCAGAGAAAAGCTCTCCACCACACAACAGTTCTTCCCTTCTGCTTTAGGTAGAGCTTGAGTACTCAGTTCCTGCTTCCCTGCTAAGCTGGAAGAGTAGCTCTGATGGAACAAGAGGGGATCAGCACCCAGTGGAAGGCCTTTCTGGTCACCATAAACCTCTTCAGCTCCTCTGGCTGTTCTGGCTTTCAGCTCATTTATCACTACCTAAATTTGCTTGCCAAGCTCCAGGATACAGAATTTGCCCTTGAGTGAAAGGGCAGGTCATAATTAGTGACGATGTAGTTTTCTGTCTTTAAATCTTAGTTGGATGATAGCCAGACAGAACATCTTTTTCCTCTCTGAGTTGTCTCTTCCATCTGTGACCCTTCCACCCTCCTCAGGTTGTGTGGTGTAGGGGTCCAAGGAAGTAGTGAAGATCTCTTGGGTGCCCACATTTATAGCTTATTGGGTGTGCCTGATGGCAACCAACAGAGAGAAGGGAGTATGAAGAAAAAACAGGAACTATATTCTACTTCTAAAAGGCTTCTGATTTAGGTGGGGAAAAAGCATATTTGCCTCCTGTGTTTTGATTTTTAATGTATTTGGCACAGAGTCTACAGGTTTCAATACACAGATCAGACTTGTAGTGATCTTCCTGTTTTCAGCTTCCTAAGCACTGGGATTACAGGTGTGTACCACCACTCCCTGTCTCAGTTGTTCTCTCAGTTTGCCTCGGGGTGTGGGGCTGGCAGGGCATGCCTGGGATTGAACCCCAGTCCCTGCATCTACCTAAGCAAGCGCTTTAATCCACTGAGCTCTCTGGCTGGCCCTGCCCCACAGTTTTTAAAACAAAAAAGAAACTGAGTGATTTAAGAGTACAGCTGAAACTTTTTCAGCTTAGGCTAAGTGTTGAGGCTTTTCAAAGGTTGAGAGAGCCAATTTTTTTTCAGATCTTGAAGAATGCTTAGCGTAGAGGAGAGAAGACCTCCATCCTCCTATCTTCCTTCTCACATCAGACTGCTCCTGCCAGCCTCACTAGTTTCCTCCACTGTGAAAAGGAAGAAAGAGTAAGACTAAGAAAGAAAAGGAAAAGAATAATTTGCTGGATATGGAGAAATCAACTGGGCTGAGTTTCCTAATGGGGAGGTTCCAGAATTTAAACTGTACAGTCCTGTGTGGCTCTTGATCTCTCTGTCAACATGACCTCTGATGGCCTTGTTAGGCATCCTGACCCTGGCTGGGCCCTTGCTTGCCTTTTCTCTCTCCTGGGTGAATACAGACAAGGCTGGTTATATCCCTGCTCACTCTGCAGACCTAACCTTAATGCTTGCTTTCTTTCCTCAAATGACTTCCACTCTGTTTCCACTAACAGAGTGATAAGATTCCATTATACTGGCATTACTTGTTGGGGCTCTGGCTACCAGTGCCATGCAATCTCTGGAACAGAGTAATTTGCTTCACTGTAGCTTCAGGAGCACTTTGCATTAAGGTGTCCATCTACTACACACCATCTGGCTTTGCAGACATCTGTGAATATCCTGTTTTACTCCCACAGTGTGGTGAGAATAGTGTTGCATCCTGTTTTATTTCCTTTTGCACTAATACAGTATGGTAAAAAGGAAATGAATCCTTTCTTTAAAGGCATGAATGGGCTATTCAGATATGGATAATCTATGGCTTTTGTCTCCTAGCATGCCACTGAATGACCTCTCTATATCGTTGACTTTTGGGATTTCAGCAGGTGGAGGCATAATTACATCAATTCACCATGCTCCCAGTTATCCAAGACTATGACAGCTGGGTTGTCTTTAACTGCCATCTTTTCTTAGATTCCGAGAAAAGGGTGGGACTATAGGATTCCAAGAAAAGGGTTGGGCTCTAGGCTCCTCCAAGTCTCTCTTTCTTTTCCTGTTCTGATAGGGTCTACATGTTGGCAACAACAACAAATATCAGGGCCTCTACCCTAAGCAGACATGTCCTGATGACTTTCTCAAGGTTGTATATTTCTTGGATACCATGCACACATATATACTCCTAGATTCTTTATTTTCCATTGCATTCCCATAGTCTTGTTTCTCCAGCATATGGCCAATTCTGATTAATCTGATGCTTTCCATTCTGCCAAAATCTTTGTACCACTTGTTCTGAAAACTCTTAAAAAGGTTTCATACAAAATGTAATTCTATCACTATGACTTGATGTCCTTTGCTATAACTATTGAGGAGTTGTTGCTACTAATCAGAGAACATAAAACTGTTCAACAGAGAATGATTAAAACATAATTAAAATGAGTCATATATTGAAGTGAGAAATCATCCAATGAAAGGGAGGTAGCAAGTGCAAAATTTGATTGTGAACAAATGCTTATGTCACAGAATGATGACAGGTGACCCCAGCAACAAATGCACTTGGACGTTGTTATGGATTGCATGTTGGTGTCTCCTCCAAAATCATATGTGAAATTTCTAACCACCAAAGTCATGGTATCAGCAGATGGGGAACTTTGAGAGGTAATTAGGTCATCTGGGTGGAGCCTTCATGAATGGGATTGGTGCCTGTAGGGAAGGTTCCTTAGAGAGCCTTGTGCCTTCCTATCATGTGAGGACCCAGGGAGGTTCTCTGCAGTCTGTGGTCCAAAAGAGAAGCTTTACCAGATTCTAATATGCTGGAACCCTGATCTTGGATTTCCAGATGCACAACTGTGAAAAAATTATATTGCTTATAAACTATCCTGGCCATGGTACTTTATTTTAGCTGCTTGAGTTGACTAAGCCATCCATCAGCCTAACCTTGCATTCTTGTTGATGCTGCCTTATAGAGCAGGGAGTGGGGAGTGGGACATGATATACAATTAAAATAAAAATGAAACAACAAATACCCAAGGAAGATAGCCATTATTGTGGACAGTTTTTCTAGTTCTAGAAGCACAGAGGTAATGGCTAAGTGTACACAAAGATTAAAGATGCTAAGTGTTGGAAGAAGCTGTTGGATCTCCTGGGTGCCCCAAATCTCTTTGTTAACTCAGTGCCACTTATATGCAATGGATCTTGGTGGCATCACTGTGACTAATAGCCATAGTTCATTATTACCAGTTTTGTGCAACTTTAGCCTTGGGCTTATTCTTATCTTTATATGCATTTCCACCAATGGGAGAGCTGAAAGTTAGGGAGCTATAAAACATGAAAAAGAAAAGAAAAACTAAGGAGGGCATAAAAGTTATGGAAAATATTAGCTGCCATCATATAGGGGAGGAAAAAACAGGGTCTTTAAGACATTATTTAATGGGTCAGATAGATAGCTCAGCAGACAAAATCACTTGCTTAGGCAGAGCACAGGGACCAAGGTTCAATACCCAGCACCACAATACCTGCCAGCCCTGCCCCTGGGGTGCGCTGAGATGGTGATTGGGACTGGGTGTGGTGGTGCATGTCTGTAATCCCAGTGCCTGGGAGGTAGAAAACAGGAGGATCACTATGAGTCCGATCTACATAGTGGGACCCTGTACACCCTGTATTAAATACATAAAAAATATTATTTAAAAATGTTTCCTCATGTAGATGAAAAACCCAGAGTATCTTGGGAGGTGGAAATTATGAGAGGCTATGAAGATCTTTGTTATCTGAAAGCATTTTGAGCTGTTATTGAAAACACTTTCTTTTTCCTGGGTTGCTGAAGTTGAGATTTGAAGATACTGTACACAGTGTCTTAACATTCCATAGGGAGGCTGGAATTCTAGAGTTTTAAGTCCTTTCTGTCTTTATCAATTTGCCATTCTGTGTATTGTTAGTGTGTCTTTTATGTCTTTTAGAGTTGTGTCCAATACTAAAATGAACATATAATAGTTAAAAATTAGTATTGCTTATAATAAGTATTCAGTAAAATTTCAGTTAGATGAATTGACTCTATTCTGTATAAAATAAAATTGCAAAATAGTCTTTCAGTAGAATCCTATAATTATTTGAGAGCACAGAATAAATGACTTGGGTAATTCATTCTTATTGGAAGAGTTGCCATGTATCTTTTATGTGGTACTGTTTGTTAAGAGGATTTGTATATCCTATGGCATTATTATGTGACAACAATGCAAGTTGGGCTTAGCCCTAATCATAATGTGCTATTGTAGGCCACACACAGTTTGATTTTTAGCTGGAGATATTTCTCTGGGTTCCAATACTCTACAATCATACATGTTTTGTAAAGAGGTAAACAATTCCACTGGGAGAAATGAGTGTGGGAAGATGGTGGTGGCTTCAGTGCAGAGCCCATGGATACCATGTGTTTATGGGGTTTTTAGTTGAGAGTTTAGTGGAGTTCACCCACAATTAATCTCATGCAGACTGGCATTGTGAATATTGTCTTGCTTCTTATGTAGATAGTTGGAATCATGGATCTGTTTATGCACTAGAGAAAGTGTGGCTGTGAACTTTTATGATCTGGCAGGGTGGGAAAGGGCAAGAGATGGAGAGGACTGGGGGACCTCGTGCCTGGTTTACTGTGGCCAGACAAGATAATGCACCTTTATGTCAACCTGAGCCTAAAACCATAGCAACATTGTAATATCTCAGCAGAATGTGCTGAAGACTGAGGAAATTGCTCTTGTGTTGGTTTCTGATGCACTCAGATTGGTCGTTGGCAAAATCCATCATGTCCACCCCCTTCCTGCCTCCTCTTCTTCCAGTCCTCTGGCCCAGATTACATGTTCAGACCTCATGGGGATGTCTCTGATTGCCCCAGTGGCAGTATTCACTCCTTTGCCACCCCCAGAGTGCTGTAGCATTTTGCTTGCATCTTTTTTATAGCTTTCACACAAATCCCTCTCTGTGGGGGCCTGTTCTCCTCTGAGAGCTTTCTGGCCTGATAACTAATGAGCATTACCTCCTCCCTGGGCCACTGGTTAACTAAGGAGAAGGTGGTAACTTTCCCTGATATTTGTCTTCAAACGAAAGTTCTCTGAGGAACTAAGGAGCCTTGAAGACCTTTTGGAATAAAGTTCTAATGACGGAATACTCAGGAAGTGATTCCTTTTTAAAGGAGGGTTTGAACTTCAATATATAACTTTAAAAGGATTCCCTCCCCTTACCCCCACACCAAAGGAGTTGGTTGACTACTTGGCCCTGGTTCTTTCCGTATCTCTCTGATCCATAAGCCCCTTGGTGACATCACCTTCCCCCTGTGACTCTGCTTCACATCTTGGAATCAGTGTGAACGCCTCCTCTGCCTGTTAACCAGCCACCCCAAAGTGGTTCAGTTGGACTCCTTCTGTGACTTGTGTGGGAACTCTCCTTGGAGTGGGCTGTTGCTGCCCCTCTCTTCTCAAGCTCTGATCTCTTCTTCCAGTGGGCCCTGTCTGTTTGCTCCACCACTCATCTCCCACCTAGCTCTCCTGTCCAGCCTGGGGCATCCCTGGTCTCACCCTGTTTTCAACTTCATTTACCATATTTCTGATTTAGCCACACAAGCAAGCATACATTAGACAGGCACACATGTATGCTCACAAATAAACCCATATAAACATATGTGTCTGAGCTGGCATCCAGGCTCACATGCACTGTGGACATATATTCACTGTCATATCAGTATTTATAATGACCAGTTTTCTCAGCTTTTCTAGTTTCAGACTTTCCTGAAATACCTCTTAGCCCCATCTTTCTTGGAACAGCCTGGGAATTTTGGTTTACATGGCACCCACTGCCCAAGGCCCCTCCTGCTGATTTTCTTCCAGTGTGGTACAACTGCACTTGGAAAACTCTAAGGGAAGGCTGGAGAAAGATGGGTCATGGTCAATTGCTTATTTGCTTGATGTACATTTTTAAGTGTATTTGGCACAGGGTCTATAGGGTCTCACTACATAGATTGGACTCATAGTGATCCTCCTGTGTTCAGCCTCCCAAGCCCTGGGATTACATGCCCAGTCTCATTTGCTGGCTCAGCACACCCTGAGGGTGGGGCTGGCATGGCTTTCTAAGGATTGAACCCTGGCCATTGCACTCTGCCTAAGCATGTGCTTTAGTCCACTGAGCTATATGGCAGGCCCTTGATGTACAATTTATAGTATTTTTTACAAGAATACAGGAGATAGCATGGTCCTCATCTGGCAGATGAACAGAGAAAGTAGAGTTGGGTTCTCTGTGTGTGTGTGTCTCTGTGTATGTGTCTATCTCTCTCTCACTCTGTCTCTCTCTCTCTCTCTCTCTCTCTCTCTCTCTCCCCTCCCCTCCTCTCTTTGTCTCATATGGCTGAGCTTAAACATGAAAAAACTGGAATTAGAATCTTAGCTTTCTTTTTAGATCCTAACCCTTGTTCTTTGTCCTTTTACTTAAGTTCTTGCTTGAGCCACTCTGAAAGATTTTTGTAATTCTTAACGAATTCCCTTTATCTCCCTAGCTCCACCATTGTGTAAGGTCAGTGACCTGCCCACAGTGTAGAGTTAGGAATCCTTCCTCTAAGCAGCAACCAAAATTCATGTCCATATCATTACGATTCCACTTTTTTTTTGATTCCACATTTTGACTCTAAGGATTTCTTGAGGAGTACCTCAAATATTTTGAGACAAATGCAGAGAACTTTTTAAATCATAAAGCACCACAGATACTTGGTTCAGCAAACATTTTTAATACTTTACTCTTGCTGGAAATAAAAAAAAAGACAAACATGATGCCTTCTGTCAATGAGATTACTTTTTAGACAGAGTCACATATGTAGAAAAAATAAATAAAGAAAATGCTGTCAGTGCTTATGTGAAGTCCATGACTACTGCAGTGTATTCACACTACAGAGATGGCTAAATATATGCTCAAGTGACTCCCTTTGCCACACAGAAGTTGTGTGTGCAGTGGGAAGATGGGTTGAAATGAAAGCAGAAACACTGCAGGGTAGTATGGAAGACAAAGTCTATGCAATGGGATCAGTAGAAGCCAACATAAGGGAGAGGCTTGTGTATTTGATGAATAAATGAATGCATATCAAGACTCCACCCTCTCTAAAACAGCCCTCACGTGACTGTCATTGCTCCTTCTGATGATTTTTGAGGTTCAGCTGAGAACTGTCTTCTCCTAAAACTCTCTCTGGACTCTGATACCTCTTACCTACTACAGCAGAATTTTGGCACACATGTACTGCACAACTATTTTCCTTGAAGAAGTTAACTTTTACAATAGACATTCTTGAAGGTGTTTTAACAACTTTTTAAGCTGGATATTACCTATTTGATTTCGAAACCAAAACACAGGCTCAGAATGGTTAAATTACCTCATTGAGGTGTGATATCCAGTGAGTGTTACAGAGGAAATTCAAACGCCAAACCCTCCTTCCAGTGCATGTGTGAGGAGTGTGCTCTCTGCTAGTGAGAGGGAACTTGTGATGAGGCCAAGAGTCCATGGTCAAGAGGAAAATGGGGGCAGTGGCTCAGCCAATCCCAGTCTTGGCAGAATTGTCTTTGCAGCCAGGAATTAGTTTTCCAAAATGTGAGGGACACTTTTTTCTTTTCCTTTCCCCTTCTTTTTTCTCCCCTGCGGCACCCTTTCACCCTTCTTCCTTCTAGTACTGGGAGTAGAAACCAGGACTTGTGCATGCTAAGGAAGTGTTCTTCCACTGGCCAGCAGCCCCAGCCCCTCCCTTCTTCTGAACTTTTGGCAGAGTCTTGTAAGTGGCCTAAACTGACCTGGAACTTGTAGTCCTCCTGACACTGCCTCCCAGCCTCCCAAAGACGGGAATTTCAGGAGTGCACTTCATGTCCATAAACTTCATTCTTTTCAATGTGAAAGTTTCTGATTCCAGAGTGGGGAATTTATAACCCATCAAGGTTTTGAGTGCCCTCTAAAAATGTTATCACTCATTGTCCTCACCCATAACCTTCAATCATAGTGAAATTTTCAGACCTTTTGAAAAGCCAGAAAGGTTGAATTTGGGTTAAAGTGTAAGTCAAAGGCATAGGTTCATGTCTGATTTGAATTATATCACTGATAGGTCTAACATGGTACTGTTTATACTAGGAGGTCAATTAAAACTTGATGAAAAGATGGATGTGTGGATTGGTGTATGTATGGATGGGTGGATGAATGGATGGGTGGATGGGTAGATGGATAGATGGATGGATGGATAGGTGGATGGATGAATGGATGGGTGGATAGATGGATGGATGGATAGATGGATGGATGGATAGATGGATGGATGGATGTGTGGGTCGATGGATGGTTGAGTATATGCATGTATGGGTGGGTGGATGGATGGGTGGATGGATGGATGGGTAAGTGGTTAGATGGATGGATGGATGGATGGATGGATGGATAGATGGGTGGGTAGATGTATAAATGAAGTGCAGGAATCAGTGACACAAGTGACTTGCTATGAATGCAGCTTACTGGGTTGGCAGCTACAAGTGCCACACCCTAGCATGGGCCCAGTATAATCACAATCTTCCACTTCCTGATCAAAATTCATTGCCTCCAGGAAGACATCTCTGATTAGCCTTGAAATGTCTCTTATTTTTCTAGCCTGTTTCTTGCCACTGTTTCCTTGGAACCTTTCCCTCCCCTCCAACCTCCTTCTGTTCCCCATGAACATTTTTGCTCCTGTTTTACTAAAGTACTACAGGCTTTTTGTGAGCTAGTGCAGATGTCTCTTTCTGGGGGTGCAGGACCTTGCTCACTCTGGTTCTCTTTGCTTCTGTCTTTCTCTTTTCCCTCTTCACCATTTAAGTCCCACTTTTACTCCAGGTCTCAATCTAGAAGCTTTGCATGATTCCTTGCCCTACATCTGAGTTAAATGTTCCTTTTCTAAACTTCAGGACCAGAGAACTTCTGGCTCCTAATTGCCTACCTATTTCTCCTTCATTTCCCCCATTTAACTGTCAGTACTTCAAAGCAGGGAACTTAATGTATCCATGATTAGGGTCTGAGTAACTAGGACAATACTTGTCCCACCCTCAGTAATCAGAGTCTACCTGTTTAAGTAATGAATGAATAAATAAGTGGATGAATATCCAGGCTGTGAGTATGTGCATGTGTGAGTAGCCAACACCTTGTCACAGAAATGCTGCTTTCAAGACACGAAAGTGACTGAGTAAGATATGAAAGATGCTTATGAGGCTTCTATGTAATTTTAATGGGCCTTTTATGAATTCTACTTCATTAATAAAGGGAGGAATGGAGTGCTCCAGCATCTTTTATCTCCCATCTGTATTCTAATATACCAGTATTTTCCCCCAGTAAAGTTTCAGAATAAATTAATGATTTTCATTTTCTCAGAAAACTTATTTTTGCCTTAATGGATAGACTGCTTACCCAATGCAAGTGTGTGATTTGCTGCTTAATAAGGGCATGAGATGCTATGGTGCACTATGAAATGATCCTTGTCCTTGTCATGAACTTATGAGCTTTGGGCAAAGTGGGGTCAGCCTTTCCATATGGGAAGCTGTAGGACTTAGGAATGCTTTTGGGCCACCTCATCCATCTTCCAGTCAGCTCCTGCTCCCTGGCTTTGACATTCTCAGGCAAACTCTGGTGGCCATGGGTGCAGCCAGACATATCTCTTCTTCTGTTTCAAAGATTTGATGGCTCTGTCTTGATACCAAAGATTGGTGTTGGTATTTCCTGTTTTTTTCAAGCATATTTAAGCATCCTTGGTGATGATCATGGATCTAATATGTATTTCAAAATGCATATGCTGAAATGTTAACCATAACCAAACTCCCAGTGTGGTGGCACTGGAGGTGGGAACCTCAAGATTAGTACACCGATGAAGGGGGCCCCAATATTTCGCTCTCTGTTACATGAGGATACACTAAGAAGTTAGAAACCTGTTATCTAGAAAGAGCGTTAACCATCCTGTACTCTGCTCTCAAACTTCTGGCCTTCAGAATTGTAGAAAGACAGTTTCTGGTTTATAAGCCACCTAATCTATAACATATTGCTATAATAGCCCCAACTGACTAGGACATCAGCTTCTGAGTTCAGGACATGTTCTTTCAGAAGACACAGAGAGAAAAAGAAAAGAGGATTGAAGACAGGGCTAGTTATAGATATCTATAAAGAAAGAGCACAAAAGGGATATCTAGCAAGTGATGCCAGTGTAACAGTAGAAAGATGTGGCTAGTTCATGGATTACTGCCATTATCACAGGAATGGGTTGATTATCATGGGGGTGAGTTCTTGGAGGAAAGGACGAGTTGAGCCCAGTTTCTTCTGTCTGTCTCAGGTGGACTGGCTTCCTTCCCCCGAAACCATGCTAGGATGCAGCAAGCAAAGCTCTATTAGAAGTGGTCCATCAATATTGGACTTCTCAGCCTCTGGAGATAAGACCCAAATATATTTCTATTGTTTATAATTTACCCAGTCTGTGATATTCTATGGTAGCAGCAGACTGTTGACAAAGATAGATATAATCTGTGTTAGTTTATTTAACAGTGCACAAACACTACACCCTGAGGCCTGTAGTAAGCAGACTTTTAAGGTGAGCTAAAAGAGCCCTTCCTGTACTCACACTTTCTTATTATTCAATCAAATGTCGGTCTCAATATGTGTGCAGATTTAATTGGATTTTGCGCATATGGGTCTTTGTTATATGGAGATTAGTCAGACGGGTGTAACCTATTAGAGGAACCCTTATGTATAGTTCTAAAGATCATTGATAGAGAGATAAAAAATTAAGAAGTTGGGAGATTCAGATGAAGGAAGAGTTCTAGTTTCTGGAGGGGGTCCATGATTAGTAATGCAGGCAGCCCTCAAGAGGTGACAGTAGTGCCTGTCTAATGAAAGGATATAAAGACCTCAGACATTTAACTGCAAGGACTTGAGTTCTACCAACAACCTGAACAAGCTTGAAAGGAGAGCTTTCCAGGTGCTTTCAGATAAGAAAGCAGCTCAGCTGACACCTAGACTTCAGCCTCTTGAGACTTAAGGCAGAGAACCCAGCCAAGCCCAACAGGACTTCTGCACCACTGAACTGTGCGCTAGTAAGCATGAGCTTTTTAAGTATCTAAGTTTGCTCACAAAGACATTTTTATGCATCAATAAAAAAGTCAATATAAATTCCATGTCATTCATTCTTCCAGCTTCCTGGAGTGCTCAGAACCATGTCTTTCACTGGAAATCATCTTGGACTTGAGGAAGCTGCTTTGGCCAAGTCACACCTTTGTCCGGTAAAGGATACAGGAACACAGTTGCCCTTTGCTTCAGTTTGGGACAACTCTGAAGGGATGTCCTGGAGTTTTAGTTGCCTGTAGGGTGCTCTGAATCCTCAGTTATATCAAGGTTTAACTTTCCTCTCTGCCTCCTCCTGCTTTCCTTCAAGGAGCATCTTCCTGAGATCATTTATACTAGTAAACTTTTGGTCTTCTGGTCAACATTGCAGAATCTTTCCCATGGAAGTAGATTTTAGACAATTTTCTTCATGAAGGTGGAGGTAGCACAGCAATAAGGTGAGTTTTCTTTCAATGGAGTCCAGCTGGAGACTCCTAGAAAGAACAGTAATGATTCAAATGCTGCTTGGGTAAAGGACATTATTTGTATCCAAAACTTAGTATGACTGGGCATTCTGGTTAGCCCAGGACAGACTCTTGGTGGAAACCACTGCAAAAGCAGCTCTGAGAAGGATTTAAAATTAATCAGTTGGCTTTCTATATTTACTGGTGAGTCTGTCGTGGGCCTAGGCCCCTTGTCTGGAGATAAGCAGTGGCTTCATATTATATGAGCTTCTATGAGTCGCTGGTCTAGGCTGACACGTTTTGTGGCCTTTGAGGCTGGGAGGCTTTGAAGGACAAGAAAAGGTCTCAGGGCTGAGGACACTTGGGTCTGACACCAATTAACTAGACTATAGCTACAGGTGTCTCATTTCTGCCTTGAATGTCAACCTAAAGATAAGATAATTTTAACTATAATAATTTGCTCCTCGGAGAAGTCTTTGTGCTGACTCCCAAGAAGGTCCTGCTCAGTTTCTGGCACTGTCTTCAGTACCCCTTCCTTTGTTCTTAAATCAAATAAATATGAGCCACCCAGAGATGTTCTTAATCTCAGCCCCTAGAGAATATTTAACTCTGCCACAGGGTTTTGATCCTCCCGGAGCCCAAAAATCATATTGCTTATTTCTTTTTTGTAAACCTTCACCTGCCACTCATTTGGGAGGTCGTGAGCCTATTTATTCTGTGTTAGACACTATAAACACCTTTTGTTTCAGTGGGGATCAGTAATATTTATCCTTTTGGTTCTTAAGATTTTTTTCAGCTTGAATGACAAATGACACAGCATTCCCAGGTTCCATGGGTTAGGAGAGTGCAGCAGATAGAGTCCAGCATGGGCTAGAGTGGGATGAGGAGCAGCGAAGGCTCTATAAAGTGGCCTTTGTGCTGTGCCTTGAGGGATGAGAGTGATCATATCACATGAAAGTGCTCAGATCTCACTGTGGGAAGGAAGAGGTGGAAAAGAAGGGATAGACAAGGAAATCTGGGAGTCCATGCAGTCAGGGGCAGCACAGCAGAAGGAGGAGAGAGACAAAGAAGAGGCTTTCACTGTTAGAAGGGCATAAGGAGCTTGTTAATAGGTATCATTTTATGAATGCACACCACAAAGTAATTAGCACACGCTGGTCATCATTGGAGATGAGAGCACACAGACAGAATCATATGATATTTCCTCATATGTCTTGGGTAACATAAAAAGAGAAAAGGGGACAGATGGCTTGCCTCCCACTGTCTGAGGCCAGATCATTTTACTTACATGTCATCAGCACAGGCCTTTTGGTCTCTAACATAGTTTGCTTAGTTGTCCTATAAAGACATCTTTGTGAATTGATGATACACATCATAGTGTGGATTCTGTTGATCATTTCTTGCATTTTCAGCCTGTGACACTTGTCAGAGTTGTTTTATGTTCATTGTGTTTCACACTAGCCAAGATTCTCTTTTGTCTTCATCCTCATCTATGTATCCAGTAAACCAGGTGTTATTTTACTCATTTAACTGAAGGGATAAAGATATTGGTCATGGTAAGTCTCAAGATGATTAAGTGTGGAGCTCACACTAGGACCTGGGCTTGAGGGCTTCTGTTCAGTTAGTCTTCCCAGAACCTCTGGAGGAGATGGTGGTGGATCTTGCTTACTGGTGGCCTGAGGAGCCCATCCCTGCTTTGCTTCCCCTCCATATGTGTTCCCTTCTGGATGAGTGGGACCCGTGAGACCTTCTGCAAACTCTTGGTCTCCATTCCCACCAGTGCATGCCACAGCCTTTATTGCACTAAATATTGAACAATTTTTGCTGAGCTTCATGAAGACTGCCTTCTGAGTAAATAATGTTATTAATTTCATTCCAGATTGCCTAAAAGTGCTGTACTGGGAATATTTTTACTATGTGCCTGCTGTAGACTTTACCTCCAGTTTCCGTGACACCTCTATAGAGGAATGCAAGCAGTGTGAGTTTAGCTTGAAGAAACTGAGTTTCTGTGGCCTAAGGCCACATGTTATTTCGATGAAGACAAGCTTTGAACCTGTTTCTGCACATCTCCACACTGCCATTTTTCAAGGTTTTCTTGAAAGACCTCTTGTACCTATAAACTGTGACTGCTTTTGCAGGCCTAGAGCCCTTTAGGGTATGATGTGTCAGCTGCAGATATTCTCTGGGGAAAAATGCATATGTGTCCAATATTTTGCATGGAACTTCAAGAGCTAATGGACCACTGAAATTGCTCTGTTGCTTGCGGGTCGGGAGTATCTGTCTGCCTTAGAGGAGGGCAAAACTCAAGACAGTGTATGTAGAAGTTTCAGTGGTTCACCACAGCTACCTGGAGTACCTTATTTTTTAAGCTTGTGCCTGCTGGGGCTTAAAGGGCTTGGGGCTTTGTCTTAATAAAAAGGTTATTACCTAAAAGGCCATTAAAGCAGCAGGGAAGAGGGCTGAGCCAGCTGCTGGCCAGAGAGGCAAAGCACCATACACTCCAGCATACACAAGCTCTGGAGAAGTGTCATTTAGGACCAGCATGGTTCTTATTTTTGAGGAAGAAATTTGAGACACAAAGGCCACTTGGTCAACATGGAGGCTCACTCGTGCTCCTTCCTTCTTCAGGATGTCTGAAGACAGTCAACTTAAAGTGCAATTTTCCATGGATGAGGCTAATGTCCCAAGGCTGTGTCAATATGATAAAATAAATCAAATTGAAAAACAGTAGAGAGAGATTTTGGTACAACTTCACACGTGACTTGCATCAATTTTTATGATGGTCAGAAAAAGAAAATTGGATC
This sequence comes from Octomys mimax, assembly GCA_002564305.1. Lineage (NCBI taxonomy): Eukaryota > Metazoa > Chordata > Mammalia > Rodentia > Octodontidae > Octomys > Octomys mimax. The sequence goes on from NDGM011116092.1 coordinate 17,892, forward strand.
ACAAGAGTCTGTGGATGCCCAAAAACAATTGTAAGATTATATTTTTTATATTTACATATTTTAGCTATTGCTATAGGGACTCTCTTCACTACTAAAATGGAATGAGGAATCTAATGAACTAGCAGAACATAATCTCATTGCAGCCCCCTAATGTACTCTAACTCGGCTGCTTTTGTGCAGCCATTCTTGTACCCCTTTGGGTCTTTTTCCCAATTTTGCCTTAGGAAATGCCCTGCCCCTGGCAGCGAGAGTGTTCCTATCCTTCTTCTGAGCATAGTCATCCATCCTCACTATCAGGTAGAAAAGGGCAAGGCGGTCTGTGGACCTGGTGCATCTGGTGAGCTTTCTGCTGTCTAACTCCTCAAGCCTCATTCGCAAGGGATGATGCTAACTTTCATCATATAATGGTTTTACAAATATAAGGGCAGTTGACAGTTAGGAGGTGAGGTTGGAGAATCACAAATTCTATTCCAGACTAGGCCATTTATTGACTTAGTGAGACTCTATCTCAAAATAAAAAAAAGAAAAAGAAAAGAAATGACTTGGGATATATCTCAATGTACAAGCCCTGGGTTCAACCCCTGGTACCAATACATTAATCAAAAACAAAACAAAACAAAACAAAACAAAGCAGAACAAAACACCAAACCAATATGCTATTCTGATTCATGCATATATCGATCGAATTAGAGCAGTTAGCATGTCTACCACTTAAAAATATCAGTCCTCTGTGGAGAGTACATTCCAAATCCTCTCTCCTAGCCACTTTGAAATACACAGTGCTTGATGAACTATGTGCATCCCATTCTATTCTAGAATATCTAGGTTCATCCTGATTATAACATCGCACCTTATAAATATTATGTGCCAATCATTACATAAATAAAAATTAAAATAAAAGATGAGAAGAGATTATATATGAAAGGAAATGGCAATAATAGCTGCTCTCAGCTTCCTTCTTCCAGACAGAATTAAGTATTACCTCCTCCTGAGGATCTACCTGGACGTCTACCTAGGATTTATTTCTCCACCTGTCTTGTCTTCTTGGATTAACAGAGCATGACACATGCTGGACACCTTAACCACTACAGATTTGTGTTCTCTAAGGTCTTGATGCTAGACATTAGGATACAGTGGGCTTGGTTTCTGCTAAGGGTTCTTTTCCCAGATTGGATACAGCTGCCTTGTCACTGTGTCCCTATGCAATATTTTTAGTGTTTTTATCCAAGACAAGAAAGAGTGAGCTTTTCTTTCAGATCAAGGATCCATTCTCATGATTTAATTTTACTTAAGTTACTTTCTTTTTTTTTTTTCTTTTCTTAAAATTTTATTGAGAAACATATAGTAATGAGACAGTTG
>NDGM011116095.1:0-10337 GCA_002564305.1 Octomys mimax
GGCAGTATATAAAAGAGCAAAAAGAATCTGCTAAGATGCATAGTTTTCCCTTGCCTGCCTGATTTCCCTGGACTATTTCTCCTCTGAGAAGCCCCTTTGCCATCCTGACATGGAACCAGCCAACTCTGCAGTAAAACTTCTGTGAACTGTAACCCAAGTAAGCCTTTCCTCCTTTAACTTCGGGTGTCAAGTATTTTTGTCTCAGAAATAAGAAAAGTAACTAAGACATCTGAAAGCCATTGTTCGCTTTCTATTGTTCTTCAGCGATGTAGATGTGTCAATATTCTCTCCATTCTTCAGATCTGGATATTTTGCCATCCCGCCTTGAATACAGTGAAACTCGATCTACAGATGAGGTTGTCTAAAATTTGAGGTTGGAAAGGTCATAGATAACACATTGACTCACACAGTCAGGAAAATTCATAAATTTTCATTCCTACTTACATAATATAATACTTGCATATTCATTTGCAAAAAAAAATCATGCAATTTATAAACATTCATTATTGGTTCTTCTACTTCTGCCTGGAACATGACATGGCAATTAACCTTTAGCACTTTTTTCTTAAACAGAAGTTAATAAAAAATAGTCAAAAAATATCAACTTTAAGTGACAGAAACTATTAATTCAAGCAGATTTTTTACACCCGAGAAAAATATCAACCTTAAAGAGATTTATTTAAATGAGCTATATAATAGCACTTTTAATTTTTAAGGCTCTCGGATGGGATATTCATTTAGAGCTTATGTTGTGAAAAGGAAAATAGTGGGGCTACAGTTTCTTCAAGAAATTACTTAATGCTGAAACTGGCTCAGAAACAAAACTGTGGTTCTCCATTCAAGCCATCAGGAACGGCTTACACTCTTCCTATCAGCTTTTCAGGCACATGTGTTCTCAGCTTACGCTACCAGGGCTCATCTGGTCCTCATTGGCACAAGGTATATCCGGTTGCTACTGTCAACCATGAGAAAGTTACAAGAAGTAGAGAAACACAAGCCCCAGAAAAGAGAACTACAGTCAGTTTTCAAACAGTAATATACTAGCACTCCTTCTAGATAGGTCATTCTAGGAGCCCTTCAATGGTTATTAGTTCCTGAGACACTACCAACCCAAGCCGACATATCACAACATCTCCCAGCCGCACGATAACAATGAACAGTCTTCACATTGCACACAATTGCCATTACTTCATCTTGTTTAAATAAAAGGCTGTGTCTTCCTTCGACAGAAGTAGTGCCAACTGTCTTAGCACACAGATAGTACTGTCTTTCTGTTTCCTCACTGGAGATAACTATGACAGGATTTAATCCAGATCCTGGCTGGCCCCAGACTGATAATTGTGGCTGCTGCCATTTAGCCACAAGGAGCCATGTCATCTCATGTATACTGATGCAAGACATGCCTGCAGCTAGAGGGACACTTGCATCAGGAACAACCAACCTCTCCAGGTTTTTCTTCTCCAAGTACTCTTCTGAACAATAAAATACTACATCACCAAAAAGAGTGGAATGTGAAGGTGGAATCTTCTCTGCATTTCTTAAGACAAGGCTTTACTTTGTTGGAAACAAATCTCTTCCCACTCTAGAACTGGGAGCTACAAGCAAGGAAACTGGGCTTCTATTTTTCATTTTGAAAAAATCTGGAATTTGTACTCTACTTAAGGATTGGGCATTCTATCAGCCCTAATTACTATTACAAATGATTCTATTGGAACTAGTTTGTAACTCAATACAGACTTTCCTTCCAGACCACCAGTTCAGACTTGGCTTCAATGAGAAAGAATTCAGAGCTATTATCTCATGGCCATTTGCCTGCCCAAATGAGATAGATTAGAAGAACTGACTAGATTCCACGGAAGGGTACAGGACTCCATGAGTCAAGTATCATTATTATCAATCCTTCATCTCTCTCCCTCTCCCTTCCATACTCCACCATGCTCAGCAGAAGAAAAGCCAAGAAATGAGATAAGATAGTCAGGCATTAGCTTTGCTTTCTGTGTGGTCTTATATTCTCAGAGAAATCTTTAAGCCCGAGAGAACCCCCGTGAATGGTTATCTTTGGTATGTAACTTCCAAGAACTTGATTCCACGGAGACAGTGTGTTGATAGATGTCAAGTCAAATTTTATTTGTAGACATTGTGAGGACTGAAAACTCCTGCAGGGCCAGACACGCCTATAAATGTGAGATCCACATATTCACAAGTTCAAGATAACTTTATTGGAGACATCGCTTGGTATGCAGTGGAAGTATCCCAACACACCCTAAACATGACATTCAGAAAAAAAAAATTTAGTATCTTCCCTACTTAAGCTTCCTAAGCTACTTCTGAAAATGTCTTAGAACACATGCACTCTCTGATAGAGGAAGGGAAGAGGACACATGTCAGGCTCAGTACAACAATCCCAATCTAACCAGTTAAACCAAGTATAGTTTAATCATGAAGTACATCACCATGCGAATTTCTGCTGATTCAGTAAGACTATTCATGTCTCTTCCTAGTCCTGTTTACAGGTTAGCAATTACTTAACTGAAGAGAAAATCTTTGTAATAGAAGAGCAGAAAGCAAATATTTCCTGAAAAAAAAAAATCAGATGGAAAACTCCTTTTTTTTACTTTAAGCCAAATAACCCCTGTGACAACCACTAAATTCTATTATTACAGAGCAAAGAAGTAATAGATGGATGTGGCTATTTCACAATAGAATTTTAGTTACCAAATAAGATATAAGGGCAGATTTCTTCCATCTCAAAAATTCACAAATACTCATAATAGAGAATATTTTGATTATGTATTATGATGTCCACTGATTTCATAAGCACTTTATACATATAAGGGAAAAACTGAAGTTACAAATGCCCCTTAAGTTATTTCAGGGTATAGCTAATTATATAAACACAAGAGTACTTGTTTCTATCATGTTCTGAATTATTCTGTCATCTATCAGGTAAAGGTCCCCCAAGTTGCCTTTGAGAAAAATACTCATGCTCGTTCCATGTACCTATTGTGGCTCACATAGTTTGCTTTGCATTAAACCAGAGGGACATATCCAGGCCAATCAAAGCCCTCCATTCTCCCCACACAACACAAGAGCTCAGCGATTGGACAGAGTTGCAGAGAGTTGACTCTAAATACTGGAAGAACTAAGTCAGTCCTTTCTCTAAAACGCCAAACCACAAAAATGATGTAACTTGGGAGCTCTAAATACAGCCATCTGCCCAGGACACATGAATGAAGTCATTTGCAGTATCCGTGAATAAAAATTATGAAATGAGTTCAAAGAACAGAAAGAACATCCTGCACTGTGATGAAAGAGACTGAAGTGCAGAGTAAATCTTCAGTTACAAAAGCGAGAATAAGCTCCCTTTTCCAGATCCACTTCAGTAGGAGAGAATTTCTATTGCTCACAAAAAAATGGAGGGAGGCTTAAAAAATAAAGATTTCTTGTAGATTTGCTAAAATTTCAGTGAAATAAAATGTCTTCAAAATGTAAAGATTAGGGTCAGTGAGATAGATCAGCAGACTAAGTGCCTGCGTATGCAAGTGAAGGGATCAGAGTTCGATCCCTGGTGCTACATGCCATGCTGATCCTGACCCCAGGCTCACTAAGCTGGCCACTGAGACTGGGCACAGTGGCACACAACCTATAATCCCAGTGTTTGGGAAGCTGGAAACAGGAGGATCACCACAAGTCTGAGGTATGTAGTAACACCCTGTAACAAATAAATAAAAAAGTAAGGCATCTAAATCATCTCTTTGCTGGGACACAATACCCAATACCACATGTTAAAGGCAAAAAGGTTTATTCCAGCTCTCAGTTTATAGAGGTTTCAGTCCATGATCAGTTGGCCCTAAAGCAAAGAGGCCTGAAAGAGGAGAAGTTGTTCATGGCAGGGCAGGAAACAAGCAAGCAGCAGCCTCCCTTCTCCTTTTATTCCATTCAGGCAGAAGACTGTTGGTTGGTATCACTCACTCTGAGGTTTCAGCCTCCCTGTTATCCACAACCAGAACTATACCATACCAACTAACAGACTAATTTAGTTGTCACGTACCCTTAATGTATGTTCATATGCACTAGCCCCAGTCATCTCTGAAAAGCCCCATGCATGAATACATGAGGCCTTAGAGGGGAATCTAGATAGAAATCATAACATAAGGCATACTACTAATTATCACTGAAAAAATGACCAATTTGTTTTTAGTAAGGGAATAATCAATACTTGAGGCTTAGTTTATTATAAAATTTATAGGATGCCAAGTTAGTAGGAAAATTTTCAGTGCCACGAAGTGACATATGAATTAATACTTTACAGCTGCAGACTACCTCATAGATACTATGGATTATAGATAACTGGGTCTTTCCCTAGTATAGTACAACTTTATGGGCTGGGTGAATGAAAGCTTTTGATATATGTTAGAAGCAGATATAACATTTTAAAAAAGAGCAAATACAGGGCCCAATAGATAGCTCGGCAGAATAAAGCACCTGCTTAGGCAAAGCACAGCATCTGAGGTTTGATCCCCAGCATGCCATACTGGCCTTGCCCCTGTGGCACACTGAGATGGCAATTGGACTGGGTGCGGTGCCAACTGCCTGTAATCCCAGGGCTTGGGAGGCTCAAAAGAAGAGAATCAGGCCAGTCAAATAGCTCAGAGGATTAAAGCACCTACAAGCAGGCACAGAGGCCAGAGGTTTGATCCCCAGGCCTGTCGTGCTGGCCCCGTCCATGGGGTGTACTGAGATGGTGATTGAGACTGGGCTTGGTGGTGCACGCCTATAATCCCAGTTCTTGGGGGGCTATAAACAGGCAGATCACTATGAGTCCAATCCAGTAGTGAGACCCTGAACACCCTGTAGACCCTTCCATAAAAATAAAAAATAAATAATTAAAAATTAAAATAAATAAATAAAAAGAGGATAATCACTATGAGTCTAATCTATGTAGAGAAACCCTGTAGACTCTGTACTAAATACATAAAAAAGAACAAATGTGCCATAAGAATAAGGAATGGTTCTCAAATATGAGAGATTTCAACATAAGCTGATCGAGGGTTATCTAAGAGAAAAAATGCTTTAATTGCTAAAAGAAAACTGAGAGCCATGAAGGCAGAAAAAATGAGAGTTACTAGTAGAAGTCAACAGGGCCAGCGACTGGGAGGTATTGAATATGGTAATCATGGCAACCCCCACATGGAGGATGTGAGCACATAGATATGGGATGGATATTGTTTGAGATGACTTCTTTTTGGTTATCTTGAAAGCTTTTACAAAACTAGACAAATGGTAAATGATTTCAGTGAAGGAATAAGAAATGCTCAAAATTGGCAAAATTTGATCAAATGTACCTTTTATAACTGTAGTACTTAACATTATTTGTCTATTTGATGTGTCCTTCCTACTGCTTGGGGCAGATGGTGACTCCCAAGTGAAGCCCACATTATTTGTGAAGCTTCCCTTCAGTCCTTCAGCCTCACACTGATTAGCTCATTGATGACGTCAGACTTCCCTCCCACTTCTCCTCCCCACGTGGTCATGGCACAGACGTGGTGAGTAATTCTCCATCATGATCCTCTAGCGTTCTTGGCACTTGACTCATTCGGCAACAAGTTGATGGTGACAATCACAGTAGAATCGCACGTGAATGACAATTTGGCCACTGATATTGAAACTATATGGTTTCTGTGGATGTGTATTCCTGTAGCCAGAATTCCAAGTGCCTCCCTTACCATAATACTCTGCTATTGTTTTTTCCATAGAGCATTACACCTCTGAGATTACAAATGGATTTCTATTTTATCCCCATGCCAAAGCTGAAATGCTTACAAAGGAGCTTAACTAAGTATGCTGGACAGATGGGCCAGCTGAGTTCACAAGTTCAAGGAACACGTCAGCCTGAATATGCCAAAGATGTGTTTAGGAACACAAAATAACCCAATTAAAAAAGCTAATACCCTCATAAATGTGTGTGATAGATCAAATGCATTCTTGCTTATAAACTAATTATAAAGTATCTGTTCTCTGCTATGAGGGAAGAATACATTTTGTTGCTAATAACATTAGTCAATGCGGTTTTTATTTATGAAGAAAATGTTTACCAAGGGCCAGCCAGATAGCTCAGTGGACTAAAGTGCCTGCTTAGGGAGGCGCAGAGACAGGGGTTTGATCCCTGGTGTGCTGTGCCATCCCCACCCCATGGGCGTGCTGAGATGTTGAAGAGACTGGATGTGGTAGTGCATGCCTGTAATCGCAGCACTTGTGAGGTTGAAAGCAGGAGAATCACTATGAATCCAATCTGTGTAGTGAGACCCTGTAGACACTGTACTAAATACATAAAAAAGAAAATGGTCATCATTTTCAAAAGCATTTATCATCATTTTTATGCTGCAGATGTTCCCACATAGGCACCAATGCTTAGTGGAGTAGGTAGGAGGAAAGAAAAAGACAGAAGTATGTTAAAACTTATTGCATGAGAGCCAGGTTACCTGAAATTACAACTTTAAGGCCATAGAGATGTACACATATTACCCTATGCACAGTTTTTGTATCATCAAGCCTAATATTCAGAAGTGATGTACCGGTGCTGTGCTTCCCAGTTCCATTTTCATTTTAGCATTTGCTTAAAACGTCCTGAATGAATATCTTAATTATATCAATAAAATTCTTTATTGATAAAAATAATGGTTCAACATTGTCAGCCCTGCTACGGTTTCAGTGGAAGTGGAAAATGCTTTTCAGCCTGAAAGCCATTTTTCTCAACAAAACAATGATTAAAAAAGATTCCGGTGAAACTTGCGATACCTTAAAAATGCATATAAGACAAGTGTGCATTCTGAATGTGTCCCTGTGGATATCGATAAGGTAATTCAGATACGGAAGTTTAAAAGTGGGCACACCTTTAGAACAGTGTCTTAGTCACTTTTCCTCTTGCTGACACACAACACCCAGTACAAATTAAAGGAGGGGAGATGTATCTTAACTGAAGGATTTTAAAGGATTACGTTCATAATCAGTTGACTTCAAGGCAGGGAAAGCATAATGGAAGTGTCTTCCCCAAGGAAAAGGGCTCATGTACAGTGGGTGGGACGTAAGGTAAAGAGAGGAGTCTAGGGGCAGATAAAACCCTTCCGAGTCAGAGCCCAGGTGATCCACTTCCGGGTCACTCCCCAGGGATCCATTTCTGAGCAAGAGAACATTGTGCTCAGCTATGAGATCATCAGTGTCTTATGCTATGGTGGATGCAGTGCCCTCATGGTCCAGTTGCCCTCCAAAATCCCATCTCTGAATATATGAGACTTTTGGAAGACACTAAATCAAAACCATAAAAACATCAGAGCTTCCAAGTTGAAGTAAAGTCATGGTTACTCTACCTGATCTCTACTGAGACAGTTTTCAGTTTATCACCATTGTTGCCTGGTCCCTTCTACACCTCATTCTCTTTCCATTTGTTACTCTACTGTGAAAATATTTATATTTACTTATTCACAAATATTTTTGAATGCCTTTTTTTCAAATGCTATTCTAGGCACTTGGGATACAATCAACAATCAGTAATAAAATTCTTTCTCATCATATACTCACAATTATATCAGACTTAAAAGGGAAAATTAGACAATAAACATAAATGTACTTAATAATGGTGTTGATGCTATTTGAGTTGGTAACAAATGATACGTTAAAATATGGAAGTGAAAAGATGGGGACAATAGGAGCTTTAAATAAGGTGCCAGTATGGTCTTCAACGGGAGAAGAAAATAGAACAAAGATTCCTATAAAGCATGAGCAGTAAACCAGGTGCACTTGGAAGTATGCTCAACACTGAGAGGCATCAGGGAAGCATAAACCAAAACCACAAGGGGATACTCCTCTATGTCCACTGTGAAGACAACAAAAAAATAGGCAATGATAACTGTTGGCAAGAATGGGAAAAAACAGAAACCTGCATTTACTGCAAGTAGAAATATAAACAGGTGCTTTGGAAAATAGCTGACAGCTCCTCCAAAACTAAACAGGTACTATATGTCTTATCAACTTTGGTCTTAGGTATGTACCCAGGGAAAATGCAACCTGTGTCCTCTGAACACCCTGTGCACAAATCCCCATAGCAGCATTTTCCATAACAGCCAGTAAGTGGTAACAACTCAATATTCTTAAGGTTAAATAGCATGTAGCATATCATTATGGTAGAACACTATTTGGCAGTGACATAGACTACAGCAGGGCATGGATGGTCTTGAAAGTCCAGAGTGACTAACTTCCAACTAGATGATAAGCAAAGCTAGGGCACTTGTTGATATTTGAAACTATATTTGTATATAGGTAGGATATATCTACATTTTTTCAGAAAAGGAAAGACAACTTCTTAAAATGTGTGTTCTAAAATAGGGAAGTTGGAACTTGTAGTTGAACAACAAGGTGGTCTTTGCAGTGAAACATGAAACATTCCACTTCCTAACTCTTCTCCCATGAGGTCACTTCAGCATCGCACAATGATCTCTTTAGCTACAAATTCTCAGGCCAGGCACAACTACCACAGGTACAAAAACCAATGCAAGCATGCCTTCAAAATATGGGCAGCAACCAGTGTCATCTCCAGGGAGCTCATATTGATCTCAATCCCAGCCCTTGTGTTGCCTCTGGAGGCAGATCTGCCGCAGGTCAGGGCCATGGTCATGGGAGAATCCAGGGAGTTTACAGCGGGACAAATCCCAATAACTAGTTGTCAAATTCTAAGGCAGCATAATGAGAGCCACTTTTTGTAAGTGAAACCTTGTCCATGTGTTCACACACTCATCCCCACCCCCCATTTCATCCTCCAGGAGCTAGCAGTTTACTTAAAGATTTACCTATCATGCAGATATTCACCACAATTTTCTATTTCTTTCTCATGCTCCTGTAACTTTTTTTATGGTTCTAGGGATTGAACTCAGGACCCTGCACTTGCCAAGCAAGTGCTTATTCTACTGAGCTATCTCCCCAGCCCCTCTTATAACTTTAGATAACAAATGGGGTCATTGGTTTCATGTTAAGTGAAGAACAATGATTCGTATTTTGGATTCAGTAGGAAATTTTTGCTGCTTTCTTTCCATTCCTTCATTCCACTGCTTGAGTGTTTTTATTAAAGGATAAATCCCAGGTCACCACTTATTCAAAACCTTTCAAGTGTTCTCCATAGCTTGAAAGAAGTCCAGTTTTCTTAGTTTGGAGCAGCCCAGCCACTTCTCTAGACTTAACCCTCCTGTTATAATACCTATAATCAAGGCAAGAATGAAGTGTATAAGTTACCTGGAAAATAGAATAAACAAAAAGAAACTTTCTACAACAAAAGAAGTTTGGGTGAGTTAAAAAAAGTTATAGTTTCTGATAGGAAAGCAAGATGAAAAAGCTAGAGAAAGAAGGGCCCACCTTGCAGCGTGCTGCGGGTGTGGGCTAATTCTGAAGCATAAGGTTACCAAGGAAACCGCTGGGGAGAAAAAGAAGGGCCCACCTTAAAGACCACTCTCTAGGACAAGATATACTTTTTGAGCTATGCATTACCCCAAGACCAGAAAGTTCCAGTGTAAGTACCTGGGGAAGCTAATCAAGAAACTTAAATTGTGCATAAATCCTGGGACCTGTATCCAGTCATCTTCTGCAAGCCTTGGCCAATCCCAACCCCAATTGCCATATCTTTGTCCATGTAGGTTTGACATACTGCTACCACTGTTACCCTTACTCCATCGTCCAATCTCTGGGAAAAGGCAGATACTCCATTGCCCAATGGAGAAGCCAATCAAGACCACACACTGGCAAGAGTCATACTTCAGACCAATCTTTCAGTCCCACCCCCAACACTATGTTTTAAAACTCTCAATCTTAATCTCCGTTGTGGGATGAGATTTTTGTCACTGGCCCACTTGTACCATATGGAATGTATCTTACTTGTTCTCTTTTGAATAAATCTTTGATCTTTCTGCTAATGTTGTGTGTCCTGTTTGATTCTTACATCATCAAGAAATCAAGAAATAAAACACCGACCTTGTGAAAGTCCCTAAGACATCCCATAGTTTTATATTCCCCTGTAGGGCAACTAGTGGTAGGCATGACAGCTAAACAGATATTTCTATTCCTGAGATGCTGATAAATAGTGAGATTTCCCAAAGTAAGGACAGTAAAGAAAACAAAAGCAGGAAAATCTGAAAGACATTTCCACACTGACTGAAAGGGTAGACTTTATTCTTGGGCTGGTCTGAAGTATGGTATTAAGTATCATCTGAACAAATATGTGCTGGCAGGTGGAGTCCAGGCCTTGCTTGTCAAGAGTCATTTCTGTTAGCATAATATTGACTATGCTGTGATTT
>NDGM011116109.1:0-11781 GCA_002564305.1 Octomys mimax
CCTACCAATTTGATTTGAAACTGTCTCATTGATATTTGTTTCTCAATAAAATTATGGAAAAAAGAGTGAAGGCTGTAGGAAGTGATAAGATATTGAAGGAAATACAGTTCTGATATGTTAGCAGTGTTCAACTAGTCTGTGAGCATTTTGGTAATTATTCATGGATTCACAGTGTTTATATTATGCATCATAATTTGTGAAAAATGAATTCTATGAGAAACTTAATTCAATCCAAAAAACATATTCCACCAGAAAATAGAAATAGAAAAAGGATAATTTTGCTTTGGAAAATTCAGAGGTATAGAAGTAGTTTATTTTTAATTCATCTCTTGCTTATAGCTAAAATTATAAATGTCTTAACAATAACAGTCATTTCTTGAAGGCTTCAGAGCATTTTCTGGAAAATGATTATTTGATTTTGCAGTTGCTTCAGACAGTTTAGCAAGATGTATGCCTTTAAAAAGAGCCCCATGTCCAGACCATAACCTTTAAAAGATGAGAGAAATAATCTGAACCTGCAACAGCACCAACTGCTGTGCTCCAAAGTATAAATATTCTCGTCTTTGACTGACATTTAGCATTATAAAAGAAGAATGATGTCTTCTATTACAGCAAGGAAGGAACCATCAATTCAGTTTACATGAAGATTTTCTAGGTCTTTGTGTCAATCATTTCATAAAAGTATTGATTAAAATAAATAGAAAAGGAATTGCATGGCATAAATAATAGAAAAACATTGAAAACTTACACACACACTCAGAATTTTTGAGCTTATGATGCAGATCTCAATTCAAATTTAACCTTTAAATGCAAATGTCATGAAATGACCATCACTTTAATGAGCAGCTAAGGACAATCAATTACTTTCCTCTACATAGTACACAGTTAGGTAACCATTTCAAAAGAAACCCCTCCAAGACCTAGGGTTCAGACACTGGTTTTCCTTTTCTTTGTTATCTGACACTAGTTTTTCTCTCTGCATACTAAATTTGTCTAAATATTAAAAATAGGACACACTATATACATGCAATTTGAAGAATTATGAAAAAGTGAACATACAAAGCAGATACATCAGAAATGGGACATTATTAATACCAGACATGTTTCCTATGTTTTCTCTGAGTCAATAAGTCCTTCTGTCTCCTTTACAGGTAATAGTATCTTATTCCTAGAAACAGAGATTATTTTTTGCCTCCAGATCTTTATATAAATCAAATCACAGAGCACAGCACACAGTATGTGCCTGGATTCTATTGTTTACTTATAGAGCTAATACTAATAGTAAACTTTCTTAAATAGAAATTGAGAAAGCAATCCCAATTATGATAGCCATAGAAAATAAACTAAAATACCTAGGAATTAATTTAATGGAAGGGGTAAATAGTATCTCTAATGAAAACTGTATAGAAAGAGAAAAAAATATATAAGTATATACATAGGATAGCTGGAAAAATTGTACTGCTGATATTTACTGATCTATTGCAAGGAACAATAGACTGACAAAAAATTCTTTTTTTCCTCTATTCTTTGACCAATTTTGAATGCTTATATCTGGTAATCTGAACAACAAACTTGAAGATAACAGTATGCAAAATAACAACCACTACTGAATTCCTTTCATCTTGTCTAGTGAAATTTTGTATTCTTTCTAATAGTCATAATTTTCATTCTCTTTTAAAAATGAAAAAGAAAGTTAGAAAAATATTGGTGAAAGAAAGTTAATAGGACACACAAAAATGACAGACATACTGTATTCAATCATGTTGAGAAAAAACAAACTAAAAAACCAAGCAACTGTATTAATCCACCATCTGTTGCTATAACAAACAGATGAGGCTAGGTACTTTATACAGAAAAAAGATTTATTTAGCTTATGACTCTGACTATCCAAGAGTGGCATCTACCTTGCTCTGATGCCGGCCTCTCTATCTGCATCACAGCAGGGGAAGCCATGCAGAAAGAAAGGGCTACCTGCAGAAAAATAGATAGCCCAACTTTGTATAACAGCCCACCTCCATGAGAGCTAACTCACTTTTTTGTTTGTTCGTTTGTTTGTTTGTTTTGTTTGGCAGAACCGGGGATTGAACTCAGGCTCTTGCGCTTGCCAGGGAAGCGCTTATTCCACTAAGGCATCTCCCGGCCCCCTAACTCACTTCCAGAGACCGCATTAATCTTTTCCAATGTGGTGCTCCACATAACTGAATCTACTTTCTCTAGATCCTGTAACTGCAAAGTGTCACAGCCTGTACACTGCCACAAAAGACCAAGATTTCAGGGTGTGAATACTGGAGGGCACACTGAAACCACATGCAAATGGCTGTGCCACCCTTATTAAAATCTGGGCCATTTTTTACACTCATAAGAAACTGTCCATGACAGGATGTTTGCCATTGCTATTTTATCTACTGGGAGCATTTCTTCATTTTCCCAGATCGGCTTTCCATGACTTAATTAAAATATAAGCTTTCTTTTTTTAGTTTTGTGAGAGATGGATATTCCATTGCCATGCAAATATTGTCGGTGTGTTGAATTCAGCAAAATAATCCAATGTAGTCCAGTAGTCCATAATAGTAGTGGGTTATCCACAGAACTGGCAATGTCAGGAGTTGTTGACTTGAGCCTTGTATAGCTCAGCATATTAATATGGCTTTACTTTTTATACCTCGTATTTATATTTTTCTGAAGAACCATTTTGTAATGAAGAAAATATATATATATATATATATATATATATATATATATATATATCTGTATATACAAAACAGTTTGATATACAGCTACTTTCTCTTCTTTCAATGAGAAGAAAGATTTGTACTAATAGTGTTTAGACAACATAAAATGTCTGCATCTTCCACTATGAAAACTACTATGAAGACAACAATATGCAATGTATTAATTATTGTAGCTGTCCTACCAACGTGTTTTGAAACTGTCTCATTGCTATTTCTTTCTCAATAAAATTAAAAAATATATAAGCTATCTTTGCTCACTGTTTTTTCATAACATATATCACTCACAAGCACACTTTATACCTTTTACTTCATTAACTGCTTCTTTCCTAGAAAGAAATCTCCATAAAAGTGATTTTTGTCTGTTCTTTTTTCTGATAACCTCAGCATCTAGTACAGCATGGGGAATATAACTGATATTCTGTATATCTTTATCTAATGAGATAATGAGGCATATATTTTTAATGTCATGCTAATAGAAGCATTCATTGCAACAGTATTCCTCAACAAAGATGTCTGAAAGTATATAAGCCTGGTAAAGTAACTGAAAAATATGTTCAATATCAACTGAACATATTCATAATTCTAGAGATCATGACAGTCAATGACAATACATGGGGGTTTGTGATGTAGTTTCTAATTTAAAGCATATGAGTTATCAATATTTTCATATTTCCTGTTTCCTCCCACATGTATGCTTACCTCCAAAGCTTCTCCTTTTATGCTGGATTTAGAAAAATAATTTTAGGGAGTTGTGTAGTTCTCTTAGTTTACTACTGCAAATTTTATACCATAAACAATGAAGTTCTTTAACATTTTCTTTACTTCTAAAATTACACTATTATAGGGCAATGTTTTTGAAAATCTAACAGATTTTTGAAGAGTTTCAAATGTTATGTACTAAGTTAAATGCAAGCAAGTATATTATAAAGCAGAGGTAAAATAATAAATCAACATCCTTGTGTGGAATTGGTCTTTAGTCTGAAGGGGAAGGTACCTAATATTTGTTGTACTGCATAGGATGCCACTGGGACCATAATTTTGAGGTTAAAGAGACATGAATTTCTTCTTCATTCTTTTTTGTCTGTCAGCTTTAATGGAAAGTATTTGTAGAAAAGTAGAAATTGTAGTTCAAAACCATAATGATAATCAGTGGCTTCTCAGCACTGTGGATAGCGAGAATTGACCAGTTTAGAGATTCATCCCATCATCTAGGAGTTTTAGACCTCACCAAGTTGTGACTTAACTACTCCTTTGTCATCAACTAACCATGCTTCAGACAGCACTTTTTACTTTTTCCTCTCTGTTAACCTTTATTTAAAAAATGGGTTAGTATTTCAGCTTTTTTGAGGTGTCAACTTGTTGAATGTCTTACTTTATAATTTGCAGAGAATCTTTTTATGAATCAGCTCTCTTAATTTAAATTTAGTATCCACATTGTACAAAAAAAGGAAAAGTGAGCTTCATAATAGTTAACTGGGTATTTTGAGGACAACAACAAGAAGTGTAATACTAAGCCTACTGACAATAATGTCACGGCTCTTTTTATCCTGCCTAATGTCATAGTCAAAGTTATAAGCAGGTTTTCAAATAACTTTTTAACTAGTACAACGTTTTTTGGTCTATTTTAGAGGCAGGGCCTGTCCGTGCAGTTCAGGCTAGCCTTGAACTCACTTTGTAGCCACAGCTGGTCTCAAATTTGCAAAGATCCTCCTGCCTCAGCCTCCCTAGTGCTGGGATTACATGTAAAAGAATTTGAAGTAAGACATTCTCTTAATCTCTTGGAACTGAAGTTTCTGCATTTATGCTATGGACATTTTGGTGCTTAGAAAATCAATTTAAATGAGTGAACAAATGAAGCATAGTTATTCTCCACCATATATTGAGCTCTTCTTTCTCCTTTTCTCTTCCACCGTTTTTCATTTATTATCTGTGGGATTTGATAAAAAACGTTTTTTAAAGATTCATGTCAGCTTTTTATTTTTAAAAATCCCTTATTTTATTACCGTACAGGTTGTGGGTTATGTGTCAGGTAACACTAGCATACTTAAGATACATTTTCTATTTTTCTCTTCAATTTCTAATGGAGTAAACTACTGTCATGGCAAAAAATGAATATGAACTGATGCCCAGGAAATCTGCACGACAAAAATTAAGCACTTACTCTGCATGGGACACAGAGGCTGGCTGCACCCCCAGGGCTGCCCGCAGCAGGCTTACAGCACGTATTTGTATGGAAAGAGAAACCACGACCACATAATCATATTGGAGGCATCTGTGGTTTTCTTTACTATATGAAAGAAGTCCCAAGATTACGTTGACAGAGTCACCATGCTTTTATAAATTCACACAGAGAATTTGAGGAATTGTTAAAGGGCACCTATAATCCCGTATTTTAGGAGATTGAGCTTGTGTAATTTCCTTGGTTAAGAGAACCATGTCATCTTCAAGGCAAATCTTAACCAACATAAACTTTCCTCCAGCTCATTTTTTAATGTATATTATGTCTAAGTAGGATTTTTTGGCCCAGTTTATAAAAGAAATTTCTAAGTTTGCCAAGTTTTAGGTTGTTTGTTTGTTTGTTTGTTTGTTTTCATTAACGAACACTATTGTTTTAGGATGCTTTTACTGGTATTTTATTAGACTAGGAATATGTATCTTGATGATTAAAATCATTGAATTTGTTTTTTTACTTTTAGACTACAGATGAAATCAACAAATTATTAAATTAAATAAGCAACCTATCAGATTTGCAAGAATTATTAGAACAAATTGACACTCTGGAAAATATGACCTATATAGGACAGATATGGGTATATTGTGCTAGCCTTATAAACTCAAAAATCTGAAACTATCAACTGATGATCAAAACTATTTTAATTATGAGTTCTCTATATATTCCTTTCTCCTCTGTATATATGGTAAGAATTACTAATGTTGTGTCTATATTCTATTGAGAGTATATTAAATTGATTAGTCATAAGATCTAAGAGTTGTTAAAGAGCCTTGAAAGTCACTTACCTCTTTATGACCTGAAAATAAATTAATTATTCCCATAATCTTTCAAAATGACTCAGTAAATATTAGGTTATCTCTGCTGATGAGATTTCATAAGTCTGTGACTAGAGGCATCTGTTAAAAGGAGTCAAAAAAAAGGGGGGGGGAGGCAGCTGAGGCTGAGTGGAAAGAGAGTTCTATGAAAACTAGTAAGCTTGCATATAAAATGATTCTGCTATTAAGAAGTAAAGGCTTTCAGATAGGAGGCAGAATGGGAAGCCATTCAAGGAACCATGTAGTTATGACTGACGGCGTGTGGGAGAGAGAAAATTCAGCTGATGTTGAAGAGGTGAGCGGGCATGGTCTTATGCGAAAGTTGTAACAAAGACTTTGATGTTGTTCTACGAGCAATATGAAGCTAAAAAAGAAATTTTAGTCATGCATGGCATGATAAGAATTGCATTTTCCAAAGGTCACTCTGACTCCCATGTGGAGAACAGATTAGAGTGTGATGTGACAACTCCAAGAATCCCGACAGGAATGGATTTTCAAACTCACAAGCAAGAGACGGGGAGTGACTCACACTACAGTGCTGATACAGGACAGAAGATGACAGGCTCACGGGAGATAACAGCAGATGTCACCCACCCCTATACCATACCCCAGCACACGCATAATGGTCTTCTTGAATCCAGTTACTGGCTCACATGTGGAGCTCAGGCAGGACTAACATCCTGCTTCATGGTTATTCGTGATGAGTGTGCTGTGCTCTACCCTGTGTCCAGCTGATTTCATAACAGGCAGAGAAAGCACAGCTAGTGTCACACAGTGTGCACTTTCCCTCCTCAAGCCAGCACATGGCAAGCAGTGGGAGGAATGTCCCTGTCAGCAGGCCACAGGTGCTGGGGAAGAGTACTCCCACTCCTGGTGGGCCCTGGATTTAAAAGCTTTAAGCACCTGCCAAATCCACAGCCTTAACTAGCCTAGTTTAGTTCAGCAGACATTTATCACACTCACTAGGAGAACTATTCCAATCAATACATAAACAGACTCAATCAAAGCTTTCCTGTAAATAGATCTATGAAATGTACTATATCATTGGAAAGACTATGTTGGCCTTCCTAAATGAGGTAGCTGGACACAAAGCCTAGAGTAATTATCTTCAGAATTGATGACTGTTAGAATAATAAAGATGTTCACTGTGAGAGGGAACCCAGTTTTCAGCAAAAGGAAAAGGAATATATAACAAATGTTTTCTACACTGTGTTCAACACTTGATCCATTTTCTTATTGAACTAAACAGCTTTGCCAACATGCAGTCTGTGCTAAGTGCAGTCTATCATGCATTGTTGTTGAAAGAACTTTGTGGACACACTGTCATACCCATTCGATTCGATGCTCTCTGAAGTCCTTGTCATATTGCCTCAGCAAAGCTGAGTAGGCCCAGCGAGTCTGACCAGCAACGCCTGAAATATTATGTCTATCACCTGGTCCCTTAGAGGGAGGCGCACCTGTCCTGCTTTATCTTAAATTTCAGCAACTTTTACACTATGCTTCTGATGTTCATTTATATAGCTACTATTCACACAAAAGCCATTAGATACGAATTGTACATGGCACTAATAAGAGATGGAAATGGAATTACAGGCTCTTTTTTAAGTGGAAAAAATTGAGGATATAGCAAAAGGAAATTAAATCAGCACACCAGAAACATACCTGCACCTCCATCTTTACTGTGGCACTTTTCACAGTGGTGAAGAAAGGGAATCGCTCTATTTATGGATTAACAAAGGAGTAAAGGAAGTGTGCCATACACAGACAACTGAGTATACTCAGCCACAAGGAAGGTGATATCAACCCTGTCATTTTCAGCCAAATGGATGGAACTGGAGGACATCGTGCTAAGTAAAATTAGTCACAGGAAAAAAAAAATCATAGATCCTCTTTTTGAAAAAATAAAAAACAAAAATCGACCCAAAAGTAGAATAGTTACTACCAGAGATTGGAATGGATGAGGGGGTGTGGGGTAGCAGTACGTGGATATGATCTGTGTATGGCCTATATATATATGTGTAGAAATATCACAAGAAACCCATTGCTACATACAATTACCATGTTAATTTATTTTTGTTAGGCCTAATATTGCTTTTAGAATAGCTATTTTTCTGCATTTGAATAGTCTGAGCTTTCATTTTTTTAAAAAAAACCTGGTATTAAATTAGGCTGTCTTGGAAATAATGATATAAAGAGAAAATTGCTTTTGAAAATCCAGGATTATTTTTTAACGATATCAACACTTGACAAAGCAAAGCTTTCCAGTTTTCAGGCTCCATCTAGTTGCCCTTACTAAATTCATGGCATCTAATAAAAAATATGTTAAATAGTAAGCAGCTCATAGTGAAATGTAATATTTCAAGTGACTTTATAAGATCTATTTACTTTAATATGAAAAACTCAGCCACAGTCGGCCTATTGCCTTAGGCAAATGGAAATTCCATTCCTACTCAAATGTCCTTGTGTAAAAACAACCGTACTGGGCAAGTTCCTTACTCAGAAAATGACATCTGAACTGCCTGGCATGCGGCAGCTCTTGGACCCAAAGAAAAAGTTAAATTGTGTCTGTTATATGTCTCCTGTGAGGGAGCCCAGGAAGTTGATGCAAATTTGACTTACTTTCTCTCTGAATAGTTTGAGACAGGAGTTAAAGATAGTGAACTAGGGGTGGCAGAGCTGTTGTGGTTAGTGATTTAACAATGTTTACACAGCTAGTATTTATCAGACTTCATGAAAGAATAGAGAAATGTTAGCATTGCTAGACATTAAAAAGTTATAAAAAGACAAAATGAAGTATGATAGAACACAACTCTCAACATTGAGTGCGAACTAACATGGCAATTTGAACAATAATGGCACTATCTTGCAAGTTAATATGTACAGATCCTGTGTCCTGGCAAGTTGATTCTTGGGGACATGCACTAAAGAAGCTCTTGTTAGTGAACTCTAGGAATTAGTATCTAGAGATAAGACGTAATTCATCTATTCTTCTACAGGAACAAGTATATAAAGGAACTGTGATATGCTTATACAATGGAACACTATTTAGCCAAGAAACCAAAAATATGGTCAGAGAGAATCCCACAGTCCTCAAATTGAAAATAAAGCATATTCTATAGGAATACACCTAGAATGGTTGGTTAATTTTATATGTCCATTTGACTGAGCTATAGTAGACAGTTTGATCAGACATCAATATATGTTACTATAAATGTGTATTTTATATATAATTAATATCTAAGTCAGTGCATTCAACACAGTGTCTTCCATAATTCAGACTAGCTTCCTATCAGTTAATGACTTCAAAAGGAAGGACTGAAATTCCCTGTGAATCAAGTTCTAGCTCCAGGTTGCCTCTGGGGTGGAGGAAATCTGAAAGAATCTCACCCTCAAATTTCCAGACTGGGGCCTACCTCTCTACAGATGCTACAGTTGTGTACCAATTCCTTTAGGAAAGTTCTATCTGTCTGCCTGCCTGTCTGTCTATCTATCTATCTATCTATCTATCTATCTATCTATCTATAATCTATTCATTAACTAATCTCTTCATCTACTTACTTACTTAGCTACCTACCTACCTACCTACCATATTTTTTGTCAGAGGCTCAAGTAGAGAATCAACCAATTATGATTCCCACTTAACAGGCCTTGTGATTAGAAAGAGGCATGGGTTTTGGATTAAGACAAGGGGTTTTGGATTAAGACATGGGTTTTGGATTAAGAACCTCCATTTCAGGAAATTATTCTCCATATGATTAATTTAAATCAATGACTTGGTGGAACTTGAATTTCTCCTCTATTAAACAGAAATTACAACAGAGTTGTCTGAGGACTGAATCATATAGTATATCAATATGATGAATGTGCTTTAACATTTTTGAGTTTATTCTATTACATGCTCTGAGATCTTATTTAGCAGTGAAATTTTGTTTGAAGATTGATAGCCTTACAGAACCAAAGACTTTCTCTAATTTAAAATTAGCCGGTCCAGGAAGATAGCTTAGTGGACTAAGTGCCTGCTTAGGCAAGCTCAGGAACAGGGTTTGATCCCTGGCACCACAAGCCATGTCAGCCCTACCCCCAGGTGCACGGAGGCAGTGACCAAGTAGTGGTGGTGCACACCTGTAATCCTAGCTCTGGGGAGGCTGAAAACAGGAGGATCACTACAAATTCAAGCTATGTGAGACCCTGTATCAAATACAANAAAAAAAAAAAAAAAAAAAAAAAAACACCTATAAACAAACAAAAAAAACTCTAAAACTAGTATTCCAGGGAACAAACTTCTCTCAATATTGTTTGAAACTGAGGTATTATTTTTTTACATAAGAAACTGGAAAAGACTGAAAATATTCAGTACAGACAATGGTAAGGGGAAGAAGGCATTCTTATATTTAACTATGGCATACATTGCTACAAGCTTCTTAGAAGGTAAAGAAGACTTCTAAAAGCAAAGAATGTCAGTCTATATGTGAAAGAATGCTTACTGCAGTTATTTTAATAATTTCAAAGAATGAAAAAATTAAACATCTATTGATAGTAGAAAGTAGTATTAGATAGGAATACAAATATATATTATGTCATTCTCTTTACCTATTGGTAAGGATGAGTGTAACTATACTATATCTAGCTGTTGGAGTGAGGGGAGATGGAAGAAAGGGAGAGGAAGTAATGTAAAAGGATCAAGATGAAATATGTGTACATACACTAAATACATAAATATAGTAAATGTACTTATTATGGATCTCAAACATTTACCAATAAAAATATAATAACAGCAATGCCTATTTGTATATAATTGAATAAACAAAAATACAAAAATTAAGGTATTAAGCATAACATTAATTCATCATATAATAAAAACAATAGAGAGTCTTAACTTTTCATTTCCATTTTTCTACTGTTTAGTTTTAAAAATAAGCATCCATTATTGTGGTGAATGGAAACAAATCAAATTAGCAAAACAAACACATAGATCTCATTGGATTTCTAATATCTTTAATTGTACATTAAGTCACTAACTATGTAGATAAACCTTGATTTGAATCTTTTCTTTTAATTGGTGAATTTAAATCTTTAATTGATACCGCATGCCTTTCAAATGGCTCTATCCATCTTTTCTATTCTCCTGAGTCTACGGGCAAACTTACTTTTGGAAATTTCTCTAAAGTCTCTTTTCCCCCAGTCTATATCAGTTTACACAACAGTAACAAGAAAAAGAAAATCATCTGTATACTCTCATTAACAACCTTCCAGCTAACACTGTATTGGTGCTGGAGATCCACACCAGGGCCCTTCGTTTTCTTTTGAAATTTACCAAGGGAAAAGATAGACAGATAGATAGATAGATAGATAGATAGATAGATAGATAGATAGATAATACATTATTATATATTAACATGTATTATAAATAATATATTATTAGATATTTATTTTAACATATATTATAAATAATATTAGATATTAAATTATTATTAGATATATAATATATTATTTATGATATATGTTAAAATATATTAATATTAGTTAATACATTATTTAACTAACCCAAATGTTATTTAAATGATTCCATATACATAAAAAATTCAACTGAGCAGTCTTATCTATGACACCTGATTTGAATTACTTTGGTTTTTGGGGTTTTTTTTGCTTTAAACAATTTATTTAACTGAAATGGACCTGTTTGTTTCTGAAGTGACTTCCATTTATTTTGATACATCTTTTTCCCGTGATGATTTACAAGATCTTCAAGCCAATATAAATATTTTATAAATATTTGAATTAGGGGGTATACAGCTATACAATACCTCAGCAATATCTTTCAGCAAGAAAATCCTGAAGAGTAAAGGCTAAACACAATTAGTAGGTACAGTGAAAATCTGCTGCAAATATTTCTGAGTTAAGAAGGCACCACATACCTGTTCAACTAAAAAAACCACCCTACAACACAGGATGATTTTATTTTTACATAGGACCTAGAACACTTAAGCTGCCAATTAGGTAC
>NDGM011116121.1:0-11432 GCA_002564305.1 Octomys mimax
GGGGGAGGGGAGAGGGAGATTGCTCTTAAAGAATTTGGTCCTGGGATCCTGGAGATGCAATTTCACAATCTTAGGGAGAGCGGCAAGGTGCAGACCCAGGGAAGAGCTGCTGTCCAAGTTCAAAGGCAGGCTGCTGGCACAATTCCTTCTTGCTCAGGGGAAGTCAGCCTTTGTTCTATGAAGGCCTTCCAGTGATTTCAAGCCCCATCCACATTATTTCATCCTCAATTTTTTTTTTTTTCAGTACTGGGGATCAAACTCAGGACTTTGCGCTTGCCAAGCAGGCCCTTATGCCACTGAGCCATCTCCCCCGTCCTCCATCTACATGATGGAGAAAAATCTGCTTTACTTGAAGCTCACCGTTTTAACATTGTCCAAGCATCCAGAATAACATCTGATTAGTCCACTGCATGCCAAGATAAACCTAAAATTAAGCGTCCCACTGCCTTGGTGGCTGCCACACTCCATGCCTGCACTATGTACCTCTTAGGCCTCTGCTAGGCCACATGGCACCTGTGCTTAGGCACCTTGGAAATGGTGTCACTTCCTCAGGCAGGGCACAGTCCCTGTCCCCACCTCAGCTCAGCGCCCCTGTGTAGGCTGTCCTCATGCACGGCCACCCAAACGGCTTCTCTGTTGGGTTTTCCTCCTCTTTCCTCATGGCAACCAAAAGCTTCCTGCGAATGAAGCCTTTCTTGCTCTCCCCTGGCTAAAACTAATAGCTGCCTATCTCTCCCTTCATCACATGTCACTTGTGCAGCCCTGAAGGCATTTATCTCATTTACTTAACACCTTGTTTATTACTCACAGCTGTCTCTTCATCCACCTGGATTAACCCCTTGAAGTTAGTGATTGCAGCTTATCTGTCTTTAGATCCTCACTGTGCTTGTGGGGCTCAGTAATCATTCACACCTGCATTGATGATGGGCTGGCAAACGTAAGCCTGCAGAGAGCTTAAGTGACTCTGCATGAAGGTGTGGGTGAGGAGACTTTAGGGGCAGGGGTATTGTAAGGTGTGCTTGTGAAGGTGTTGATAGTGATGATAAAATGTGTTGGGGATGAACCTTACCAAATTGATCCTTGGTGGCATATACCTATAATCCCACTCAGGAGGCTGAGGCAGGAAGGTCATGCACTTAGCCTGGGCAATGTAAGAGAACCTTATCTCCAAAAAAAGGGAGAGTTTACCATGGGCATACAGTAGTATTTTCTAGCACTAAGTACTTTCCTAGGGTTACCAGATCCCCAGACAAACCTTTGGGATGGGCGCTATTATCACTTCCATTTCCCGGCCAAGGAGGAGGCTGGCATGCCAAGGAGCCAGGCATGGAATGGGTCTCCCAGGCTTATTTGCCCAACTGTGGAGCCCACACTCCCTTGTGATGGCAAATGGGCCCCCTCAGCTACTTATTAGAGATTGCTGCAAACCAGGCCTTGTGTTTGATGCTTTATAGATATTCTCTCTAACCCTCATGGCAAATATGTAACAAGCAGGCTGTCCCCACTTTAAGGCAGCAGGCTCGCTGAAGGCAAGGGTGTTGTTTCCATACATGGAAAGTGGTAGTTCTGAAATTAAAACCAGACTTCTCTCACCCTGAGGCCTGACCCTTTCCCCTGCACTGGGGCACAGTGTTCGGGGAGAGGAGGAGGCTGGAGCAGAGGGTGGTTTGTGCAGCAAAACAGATCTGCTTCAGGCTGCAAAAGGCTTTGCTTTCCAGGATGCAGAATCAGGGCTGACTTGTGCAAGTGAAGGGTCCTGGGAAGTGACTTCGATCTGAGGACGGGTGGGGAAGGCTGGACACCAGAGGCCATGGGCGTTCGGGCCAACTGGAGCTCTGCCCAGATCTGAGCTTGGGGAAGCGCAGGGCTCTGCACAGCTGCAGGGAGATCAGAGCACTCAGGCCTGCTGGGAAAGAGATGTTCAAGCAGATCTGTAGCTGATGGAAGCAAGCCCATCCTTTGCACCTTGGCATCGCCTGCTGGTTTCCCTGGGGCAGCAGGAGCAGCTTGCTTGGCCTCCTACTTCTCCTCTGATGAAGCTTCTGAAGAATAATTGGGGTGTGTGTATGGAAGGGAGGTATATGGGGGCAATCCAGGATGAGGTGTGAGCAGCAGGGCCCACACCCCGGGACCCCTCTCCTGGGCACAGAGACAGGTAGAGACCTGTAGGAGCCACGAGTAGTGCAGCTGGGGTTTTTGACTCTTGGCCACTTGTGATCCCAGAGCTAGCTGGTCCTGGCTGTGCCAGGGTGTCTCTCCAAAGATGTATGTAGTCACAGCACCCATCCCTCAGTAGCACCCTTCCCTGTCCAGGTCATTGCTGTGGTCATGGACCTCTTCACTGATGGTGATATTTTCCAAGACATTGTGGATGCTGCCTCTAAGCGCTGGGTCCCAGTGTACATCATCCTGGACGAGGCAGGAGTGAAGCATTTCCTGGAGATGTGTCAGGGCCTAGAGCTCTCTGACTTCCGGATTCGGGTAAGTTGTTGCTCCACTGAGGTAAGGGGTGAACAGAGGCGATGGAGACTCCCTTCTCTTCCCCTTCTTTCTCTTTATCCTCCTCTTCCTCCTCCTCCTCCTCCTCCTCCTCCTCCTCCTCCTCTTCTTCCTCTTCCTCCTCTTCCTTCTGCTCCTCCTTCTCCATTTGCCTCCACCCCAGTCATTCAGGGGCTCAGGGGAAAACAGGTTCAAGATCTCAACCCCTTTTCTTCCATCTGCCACACCTCAGCCATGTCTCAGGAACTGATAACTGCTAAATCACACACCCTGCTTCATTTTTGTCCTGAGGCTGCAGAGGCTGCAGCAGCTCTGGCCCATTCATGGGGTGCTCAGCCTGCAGAATTGCTGAGTTTATTGTCAAGTTCAAATTTGGGGCTGTGATTCTTACCCAAGGAACTTTGGTTAGAGACAGGAAACCTTCGGGGCTTGCCCATGCCCAAAGATTCAGTAACTCCCTCCTGCTCCCATATGGAGTTCTGTATGTAAGCCAAGAAACACAGAATCCAGACAGGTGTCAGCGAGCAGAGTCCTCATGCAAGGGGACGCCTCCTCTGCCAGAGCGCAGGACAGCTACACTGGGTGACTGTGCTTATCCTCTTCTCAACAGAATATCCGCGTGCGCTCTGTGACAGGTGTCGGCTTCTATATGCCCATGGGGAAGATCAAGGGGACCCTGTCATCAAGGTTTCTGATGGTGGATGGTGACAAAGTAGCCACCGGATCCTACAGGTGAATTGGGCCAGGTCAGAGGAGGTAACTTCTCGGTAATTGTTCACTAAAGCCTCCACCGCCCTGAGGTTATTTTATTGATGTAGTTGTTGATTTCTGTTTCAGTCATGACTTATTGTCTGTCCCAAGGCAAACGGCCTCCTGCCAGTCCTTTCTTCAACTCTTCTAGTTAATGTATTATTCCAGAAAGAGGGTCAACACTTTGTGGGCATTTTAAACACTGCCTGTTTTTGTTTGTTTTGTTTCTTAGAGACAGAGTCTTGCTTATAGTGTAGGCTGGGGTTTGAACTCACTTTTGTGGCCCAGGCTGGCCTCAAACTCAACAGTGATCCTCCTGCCTCAGCCTCCTGAGTGCTGAGATGACAGTACCACCACATCCGTCAAACACTGCCTGTTTTTCATGGTGCACAGCAGCTAGTTGCATTTTGAAGCTAGTTCTTAGGTGGGACAAGCAGGAACTAGAATGGGCCAGATCCAGAAAGAAACTTGAGGGCATGGCACAGAGGACTGTCCCTGGAGTTTCAGTCTAAAACTGAATTACCAGACATATGAGAGACTATGTGCAATGTCTGTCCTATGGGTAAATAAAAATTAGATGAAGAAGGGCCAGCGAGATAGCTCAGTGGACTAAGTGCCTGCTTTGGCAAGCTCAGGATTGAACTCTGGTCCCACATGCCATGCCAGCCCCGCCCTCAAGGGCGCACTGAGCCAGCGACCAAGTCCAAGGTTGGTGGCGCACGCCTGTAATCCCAGCACTGGGGAGGCTGAAAACAGGAGAATCATTATGCATCTGAGCTGCATAGTGAGACCCTGTAGCAAATGCATTAAAAAAAATTGAAAAAAGAGACTTCAGAACATGAAACAATTAATAAATGGCATAAGTCCTTTTTCAAGGTTATAGTATGGGCTGTTTTGCAGAAATTAAGTGCTCTAGAAATTCAAAGAACCAAAAAGGAATGGGACAATATTGATAGTAGCAGCAACCCAGTTACTGCTCATTAACAGTGTGTTTGTACCGGGTACTTGGATAAATGCTTTATTTGTTATTTCATTTGAGCCTTACAACTCTGAGATAAATAATCTGTAACATTTTGCAGCTCTAGGTCCTTTGAGCCCCCTCCCCTCTTGTTGTTTTCTTTTTGCCTTACTGGAGATTAAAGCCTGAGTTCCTTTTTTATTTTTTTATTTTGAGACAGAGTCTCACTAACTTGCCCAGGCTTGGTTCAAATTTGCAATCCTCCTGCCTCAACCTCCCAGAATAGTGGAATTACAGGTGCTCACCACTATACATCGCTGAGCCCTGTTGTTGCTGTGGGGGTTTTTTTTTTGTTTGTTTGTTTTGTTTTTTTTTGTTTTTTAAGCAAGGTATGCAAAGGCAGAAACCAGGATTGAATTGCAGGCTAACTTCTCTTGCCCTTCTTTCTGAGTCCACTGCCTACTTTCTGCATTTGAGGACTTAGGCTGGGAGAGAGAGAGTGAGCAGTCCAGCATTAGGTGGCGTAGGCCTTCTGTCCATCAGCAGGTTGTCTGGCTTCAGCAGAAGGGACAGCAGGACGGCATGGAGCAGGCTGGCCACAAGTCTGCTTTTTCATCCTCACATTCCAGGTTCACCTGGAGTTCCTCTTACGTGGACAGGAACATTCTCCTCCTCCTGACAGGGCAGCACGTGGAGACCTTCGATGTGGAGTTCAGGGAGCTGTACGCCATCTCCGAGGAGGTGAACTTGTTCGAGCAGTTGGGCCTGGGGGGAGCCGCGGGCAGACTTGCCCCCAATTACTCCTCCACTGTGGCCCGCAAGCTTATCAACCCCAAGTATGCCCTGGTGGCAGGCAGCCGCCAACCTCCAGGGGAGATGATGCGCTGGGCTGCCCAGCAACAGCAGAACCCGGGTGGCAACCCAGAGGGGCAGGAGGAGAGTGGCAGAGGCAGCGAGGCGGTCCAGCGCCTGGAGAGCTTTCTGAATGACCTGGTCACAGTGGAGCAGCTGCTGCCCCCTGTAGAACCCATTCCCTCCCGAGAGCTGAACCAGAAGGACGGCAAGATGATCTCTCATGTGCACATAGACCTGAGGCCCAAGGCCCGAGAGGCATCTGCCCAAAATGGCAAAGGGGAAGCTGCCAAGGGGGAGGCCAACCTGACCAACAACAAGCGCTTCAACAGTAGGATCTTCAGTCGACGGACCAAGAAGCCTTCAGCGAGCAACAACATGGTCAGCTCCCTGTCCACCGAGACGATGACCGACAGGGACTTTCTCATGGGGAAGAAGCCCAATGAGGGTTCCGTTGCCAGCATCTCAGGTGAGGCCACTTCCCTGGGGCCTGGTGCTACCCCCTGCCCCTTGTATGGTGCTTGTAGAGAAGCATCGCCTCATGTCCACACAGGGCAGCTTGGTGTCACAAACAAGCAGGAGCTCCTGGGTCAGAAGGTCCTCAGTTCCCACCCCAGCTCAGGCCTGTGTCTCTCTGGGGACCCTGGGCAAGTCACCATGCTTCTGAGTTCCCTGAGAGAGGAGTGACACATGTGCCTTGCCCAGGGCTCTGAGTGGTGGTAGCCTAGAGTTGCCTGGAGACAGCTTCCAAATTAGCCTCAGAACCTCTCAGGCAAATGAAGGAAGTGGAGCACGTTTCTCCTTTGTCAGTGAAGAAAACAGGGGCCTCATGGCTGAGTCTGGGGCTCGTTCTGGCCAACCTAATTCCTTGCTGTGTCACTCTGGACAGGATCTAACCTGGTCAGACACACCCCATTCACACCTCTGTCCCTGTGGGGCCCTGACCCAGCTTCCTGTTTCTGCTGCCAGAAGTTTGACTTGATTTCCNAGGGTTGTTTGACAAGCCAGCTACCCCAATGTAAGCACTTAATGATGGTGCTGTCTTTCGGGCCATCTCTCTGGGATCCCCTCAAGGCCCTGGGCTTGATCTCTTTCTCCAGAGTAGTCTCTGGTGGTGACCACGAGACTGCCTTTCTCCCCCAACTATCCCTGAGTCAAAAGGATGTCAGTGGTGAGATTTTCCCCTCTATGCCTGCAGGGCTGTGTGGCAGAGGCAACTGAACTTCCTGGCTGGCAAGTACATGGGAGCCAGAGCCTGAGGTTTGGTCCTGGGCAGCCTAAGGGCTCCAGGGCTCAGCTGTCTTCACAGCCCTAATTTGACCTGATTCTAAGTGGCAGAAAAGCAGGGACACAGCCACTTCCCCTGTGTTCATTCCCAGCTCCTGTGCCCAGGCTCTGCCCATAGATGTTTGCTTGTTCAGGTTAGAGCAGGCCTGGGAGTCTCTGGTATGGGCACAGTGGGAGTACTGGACCCTTTGTACACCTTCCTGAGCAACTCTGGGCCAGGTCCTATGGAAATACTCATTCCTTTCATCCATGATAGCCCTTTAAGACCTTCAGAGGAGGAAGAAGTGATTCCAGGGTACAAGAAGTGGTCATAGACCTGGATCTAAACCCAGGCCTGGGATCAAGTCCTGTCCTATCAAAGAAAGGTGGCTTGCCCTGTCCCTATTCCCACTGGGCTCCCTGCTCCCCCAACATTCACTGCTGCTCTTCACCTCCTGTTGGAAGGAGGGTTGCCATGGTGAACACCTGGCAGGAAAGAGGAGGGGATGAGCCCAGCCACAAAGGGGCTGATTCCCAAGTCCTGCCTGGAAGTGAGGTGGAAGCTTTCTCTTCTCTCATCCCCTCACCCTGAGGTAGTTTCCATAGAAACACAAGGCGCATTGTCTTGTCCCTTCCAGCCACCTCTAGTGCATTGCGCAGCCCCAGGTTCCCCTATTTGGATGAGTTCGGCAAGTGCGGCCACTCTGGTTCATCTTTCGCCGCTTGCACATGGTGCCCTGGAGCCACTAAGCAGCGTGGACAATGCCCTCGGGAGCCCCTGTCAGAGCACTGCACGTGGGCAGAGCCAGGTGTGGGGCGGGCCCATTTCCCCAGAGGAAGTGTCCAGCACAGCCTCTGCCCATCGGCATGAGCCTCCAGTTTCAGAGGCCCTGAAATTTGGGTTCCTCTGGTCACTCCTCCTTTTCTGCGTCTCTCTTCCCCTCAGGAAGGGATGAGAAGCAGGGGCTTATTGTTCCTCACCTCCGCCTGTCCAACACTAGGCACTGCCAGGCTGCCGCAGCGCCGCCCCATAGGAAGCGAGGGAGTCCAGACTGCCCGCATGAGAGGGGTGGGCTCCCAACAGCAGGGCCCCGTGGAGGGAAGCAGTAATCCTAGATCACTGGAGCCATCACCCCATCCCAGGACAGTCCCCCCCTTCCCTTGGGAAGCGTTTGGACTACCTTTGGACAGACACCCCCCACACACACACACATATCCCCTGCTCAAGACAAACTGCCATTGGCCCTGGAAGTGTCCCTCCCCTCCCTGGGGCTGTCTCCTCTTCTAAAAGGGGACAGGGTAAGCTAGGGAGGGTTTCCAAGGTCCACAGGAGTAGATTCTCACTTTGTCCTATCTCTACATCCTTTCATCAAGCGAGGATGTGGGCTGATGACAGGGTTGGTAAAAGAGAGAAAGAGAAAAAGCTGAGAGCTGACAGCCTGAAAAATTGCTTGATAAGAAGTATATAGTTGTCATACAGTATGCAAATTTTTGCAAACCCAGGTGTGGCCCTGGGGAGAACCTCCCAGAAACTGCTGCCTTTGGGTCTGGGAAGGTGGGAGGGGGAGCAGCCTGGTGGTTTAAAGGCTCGAAGCCCCCTCTAGTGGTAGAAGCTGAGTATCTTTTCGCTTCTGCCTTTTCACTCTGTGAAGACCTTGCTCCAGCGCTGGGTCACCTTACACCTTCCTTCCAGCCTGCCACCTGCTTCCACGGGGGAGCTTAAGACAGGTTTTCTGAGAGAGAGATTCCAACCTCAGGGAGGAGCAGTCAGAGGATGGCCTTGTTATAAAAATACAAGTAGGCCAGGCATGTCTGTAATTCCAGCACTGAGGGAGGCTGAGGCAGGAGGATCTCAAGTTTGAGGTCCAACCTGGGCGACTATCTCAAAAATATTAAGGGGTATGGCTGAAGATCAGTGATAGAGTTTGATCCCCAGCACCACAAAAAGAGTCAGTATCACTCGGACTAGATTGAAGACTCCGACAAGATTGCCCCCACGCAGTTCTGCAATATAGAGTGCCCGCAGATCAACAGACAGTCCTGCACGTAGAGGAGACTCAGGCAAGCCTCTGCCCTCGGGAAGCCACCAGGCTAGGGGACGAGGTTCTAGGTGCTCTGCCTGAAACCTGGCCACATCCCTGGGGGCGTCTCTGGGAAATGGCAACATTTTTAAGAAAGTTAAGGGAGCTGCAGTGTGAAATGTTTTGGTCTGAAAGCGTATCCTGCCTGACCCCCCTCCCCACTTCAGACAGGGGAGCCTATGTCCAGGCCTGCCAAAAAAACAATGGTGGCTGTTTCCCAAGGCAAAGGCTGGCACTGTTGTCCTATATCTTTTAAAGACCAGAAGGGCAAGTGCCTCAAATTTTGGCTGGACCCTTCCTGCTGGTAATCTGCCAGGCAAGGGTGGGGCCTTGTCTCCCAAGTGGTCTCCAAGGTAACCTGCATTGGCCATGCCTTTCCCAGAGCCTCCTGGGTCCCCCTGTGTTGTGCATGGCCCATTCCACTGGCAGTGGGTTCGGGCTTCATAGTGCTATGACTTCTGGCTGCCAGACTTGGGGACGTCACACTCTTCTATGTCATCCAGGGAGTGGAGGGTACTGAAGGTCTCAGATGTCTTTCCTGGAAATCTGGCTCCTGTCAGAGATGGATTGTAAGTTTGCTAGAGGAGTGCTTGCTGGACTCAGGGCTCCGTATGGACCCGGTATACCCCCATTCCAGGGCACATCTTCTCAAGTGTCACTTGTCAAGGCAGAGTTTCAGTGTTGTCCCTAAGCAGCTGGATCTGGCCCCAGCTGGTGTGTAGAAGCTTTGGTCTGAGCTGGTGATTCTGAACCCTGTTACCAGTGGGGGTTCCGATGGTACAGCGTCCTCCAGGTGACTGATCCTGCCCCGCTCTAGAGAAGAGGCAGGGCTGCATATTCTGCTGGCTAATGTTGCACTCCTTCGGTCTCTCTAGTTTCTCTGGATCTGGCCAGGGTTTACATTGCCTGGCCAGTTGAGTGGGGATGCACAGGTCATACCTGCTGCTGTTGTTCCTGCTGCTGTTAGTATTGGTGTAAAGCACAAGTGGTGTGCTGCTGCCTAATCATTCCATTTCCCCAATAAGTTTGTGTCTGTGAAATGTGTGCTCCATGCCAGGCACTGCTCTAAGTCACTGTGCAGCGGAAAGTAGAATGAATAAAGTCCCTCTCTTCTGGAGCATGTTATGCTGGGGAGAGCTGGGGGCACAGGAGAGGAGGGGCCCTTCTGTGGACAGTGGACAGGGAAAGCCTCTCGGACCAAGCAGCAATGCAACAGAGACTGCTGGAGGGACAGAGCTGCATGAATAGCAGGGACAGGATCTTTCCAACAGAGGGAATATGAAGTCCCAAGAGCTAAAAGAAGAGAGGACCCTGTTGTCCTTGCTATAAGCACCCACTTTGATGTTCCTTTCCTTTCTGTCTCCCATATGACCTTGCTTCCCAGCTCTAGTTACAAATGCCCTAGACTGTCACACCCCAGCCCTTCTCTGCATTTAGTGGCCCTGTCTTCCCACTCTGCAACCATCTGTGCTGTCTCATTTCAGTGTCACCTCCCCTCTGAGTGTGACACTGCCTCATAAGCCTTCTTTGGCCACCCTCTCCCTTGCCACATGTAATTTGTAAAATATTAAAAAAAAATTAAGGAAGGGGGTGTTGTTCATATAATTCTTGCCTTCTAATCTGAACTGGTCTGATTTGCCTGCCAATGGCAGGCTCCCAGTAAATGAGGTTTGATGGAACATAAAGAATCCCCACCCCCAACTGGTTTTCTCCTTCAGAGGCATAGAAATGAATTCTGAGGATAAGGGATCTTTCCAGGCTTGTGTCCAGCTGAATGAATCGAGGAGGCAGGTCCTGCTGAAGGCAGCGGTCTCCAGGAAGGAGCGGGGTGTACCAGGCTGGGACTAAAACCCAGCATCCTTGTTCCCTGGCCCACAGAGCTGTACCCCTACCCATGCTTCTGGAGCTAGAGATTGATTTTGCTTACCTGCCTCCAAAACGCTGCTGCCTCTAGGGAGGAACTCAGTGTCTGCTCAGTAGGCCAAGCAAATAGAACAGGCCACTGAGGAGTGCAAGGTAGGACAATGCATCCATTGCAGCAGTGAGGGGCTCCGGGGCAGCAGAATGCAATGACTTCAGCAGAGCCATAGCAGACGCAGCCCTCAGCACTGCTCCCAAAGGTGACCCACCTCCCCTCCTCGTTCTCCCTCAGCAGCAGCCTGCTTGAGTCTGGGGAACACCAAGCAGGGGCTCAGCTGTTTTTGAAGTAGGTCCCAAAGAGTGAGTTCAGTGTGGCCTGGACACGACGTTGGCAAACACAGCACAGTCTGCAGGCCTGAGCAGCAGCTTTGCAGAAAGCATGGAGTGGAGGGGAGAAGGCTGTGGAACCAAGGCCTGAGTCCAGCTCTGTTCTGTGTCTCTCTTGCTAACAGCCCAGAAGAGAAGGCAGACACTGCCTTAATTAAATTCACAGCTGAAGTGACATTGGAAGATGGTGTGAGCGCCAGGGAGACAGCCCTTGCAGTGTAGGGAGGAACCCACAGGAAATAACACCTGGAGAGGTGGCCCCAGCTCTGAGGACTCGGACTCTCTCCAACAGCCTTAGGCCACAAGGGCCTGACGTGTCAAGCCTGCCTCACAGCTTCCACCCCATCCCCCACATAGGTCAGAGTGCAGGAATCAGCCACAGAAACTGCAGTCGCCACCCCCAACCCCCTTTATGTAGGAAGTGGAAATGAATGCTGAGGCCCAGGGAAGTGGGAAACCAAGCCTGTGCTGTTGGCTCCCCACCCTGTGCTTAGAGTTGGCCCTCAGTGGGTGTCGCTGGCCCTACCCAAGGTCAGCTTTTCCCCTTTCAACCCAGTGCTTTGCGTATATCAGGAGAGCTGAGACTGGAATCAGGGCCCACGGCCTCTGCTATAGAACAAAGCAAGAGATCCTGGCTTGTTGTGTGGCCACCAATGAGAGTTGATTGCTGAGAGCTGGAAGCCACTTAAGATCTTAATACTGGCAGGGCCAAGGGAATGGCTTAGTGGAATAAGTGCTTCCCTGGCAAGTGCAAGGGCCTGAGTTCAATCCCTGGTTCC